>WAAF01017313.1:400099-685000 GCA_013400475.1 Tricholaema leucomelas
AGAGAGAGAGAGAGAGTTTAATAAAAAAAATATAAATCATTCAGGTTGAACTACTCTGTTAGCTATTCCAAGCAGATTCTCAAACAGAAACAGCTTTGACAGAAACAGAAATATATTTCAAAATTGCTTTGAAATTAATGTAACCTGTAGTACATTACATTAACTTCATTTTTAGATACTGCCTCTCAAACTTTTGGTCCAAGTATAGTCAGTAGTATGCAAAGACAGTTGATTTGGTTTGGTTGCTACAGTAGTATAGCTATGTTAGTGGTTTATACAACTGGCCCCCAGTGAAGGGGAGAAGGCAAAGGTAAGAGATAAAGAAAACTTAACCGTGTCCCAACTGTAGGAAAAGATTATTTTACAGATCATACTTTCTGCATTGAAGTTATTCAAATCTAAGATACAAATCTATTTTAAGTCAGAATTAATTAGTTATGGTGCTTATGATACTGTAATTAAAAACTCACACAGAAAAATCAAATTCCATTGTGTGATTTCTTATTGATATACTTTCTGTTTACTCCTCTTTGCTCATCTAGGTCTGTTCTTCTCATCAGCGTTTGATTTCAGTCTCATATTGCCAGGCTCACATTTTAATTCCTAGAATCACAGAATTAACCAGGTTGGAAGAGACCTCCAGTCTGACCTATCATCCAGCCCTAGCCAATCAACTACACCATGGCACTAAGTGCCTCATCCAGTCTTTTCTTGAACACCTGCAAGGAAGGTGATTCCACCATCTCCCCAGGCAGCCCATTCTAATGCCAATCACTCTCTCTCTGAAGAACTTCCTTCTAATATCAAGCCCACACCAGCCCCAGCACAACTTGAGACTGTGTCCCCTTGTTCTATTGCTGGTTGCCTGGCAGAAGAGACCAACTCCCACCTGGCTACAATCTCCTTTCAGGTAGTTGTAGACAGCAATGAGGTCACCCCTGAGCCTCCTCCCTTCCAGGCTAAACAACTCCAGAGGGGAAAGAAAAATGCTCTCAAAGCCTGGGTTCACAGTCCAGTCCCCACTAGGTCTGAACCAAACTTAAGAGTTTTGTACCATAAGGATTCCATTCTGTTCAGAGTAGTTTTAAGACTGGGGGTCTCTTAAGAACAGATGTTCATTGCACTACATAATATGCAAAAAAAAAAGAACCGCTTTCTGAACCAGGATTGGATTTGCTTTGCAAAGTAGAAGCCATTACAGTTTTCCAAGTTTATTTTTGAAAGCAATATTCAGCATTCAACCATTATCCAAATTTATCAGAAACTGCAAAACTCTGATATGAAAGATGTAGTTGGTTTTACTCAGTGTTTTGTTAACCTTTAAATTAATGATTCAGCCTCAAAGACAACTGTTTGTCTAACTGCAGGGTTCCTAATGAACATCTTGATCAACAAATTCAAAGAATATACATGCAAGAATGATACTGCAGAGAGATCAAGTAGTATGTTAAAACAGAGTCATATTCAACATCTCATCTCAACATCACACAAGTATGAAAGCCAGCTGTGACATACAAGGTGATATACACCATTAGACTCTGACATTCTCCCAGGGTGTGCTGCTTCTTTTTTTACTTGTTTTTCTCATACAAGCTTGATCCATATTTGCTAACATTACCTCTCCACTACACAGATGATCTATTTATTCCAGCTGCTAGAACCAAAATCTCTGCTTGGGGGAGGAAAAGAAACTACCTATATTAAAAAAAAAAAAAAAAAAAGAACATTTCCATCAGATGTCATAGAATCAACCAGATTGGAAGAGATCTCCAAGATCATCCAGTCTGACCTATCACCCAGCCCTAGCCAATCAACTGCACCAGGGCACTAAGTGCCTCATCCAGTCTGTTTTAGAACACCTCCAGGGACAGTGACTCCACCACCTTACTGGGCAGCCCATTTTAACGGCAAATCACTCTTTCTCTGAAGAACTTCCTCCTAACATCCAGTTTATACCTCCTCTGGCACAACTTGAGACTGTGTCCCCTTGTTCTGTTGCTGGTTGCCTGGAAGAAGAGACCAACTCCCACCTGGCCACAGCCTCCTTTCAGATAGTTGTAGACAGCACTGAGATCACCCCTAAGCCTCCTCTTGTCCAGGCTAAACAACCCCAGCTCCCTCAGCCTCTCCTCATAGGGTTTGTGTTCCTGGCCTCTCACAAGTTTCGTTGCCCTTCTCTGGACACGTTCCAGTATCTCAACATCTCTCTTGAATTGAGGAGCCCAGAACTGGACACAGGACTCAAGGTGTGGCCTGACCAGTGCTGAGTACAGGGGAAGAATAACCTCTTTTGTCCTGCTGGCCACACTGTTTCTGATACAGGCCAGGATGCCATTGGCTCTCCTGGCCACCTGGGCACACTGCTGGTTCATCTTCAGCCTACTATCTACCAATACCCCCCAGGTCCTTTTCTGCCTGGCTGCTCTTCAGCCACTCTGTCCCCAGCCTGTAGGGCTGCTTGGGGTTGTTGTGGCCAAAGTGTAGTACCCTGCACTTGGCCTTGTTAAATCTCATCCCATTGGCCTCTGTGCACCCATCCAGCCTGTCAAGGTCCCTCTGCAGGGCTCTCCTACCCTCCAACAGATCAACACCTGCTCCTAGCTTGGGGTCATCTGTAGTAAGGCTGTAAATTCTCTTCCCAGAGAAGCTCATGTCTCATGACATAAGCTACACAAGGACTTTAGTTTAAGTAGTTTGGCCAGGATTATGCCAGTATCTCCTATCACTGAGAGGAATATGTGAAACTTAGTTATATGTTATTTCTACACTTAGTAGGTATCATCTCTTTCCTGGAGTTTGGTCGTTTCTGCTACACTCAGCAGTAATACTTGGTAATAGGAGTTAATTAGGAAACACTTTTATCAGTTTTGCATATCCAGGCATCCTGCAGAACAAGTGTATACACAGATGTATTTATTTTAAATTGAAAGTAATTTTTCTCTTTACAACATATATAAATCTTTTCTCACTGATTCTTAATGAAAAAAAAAAGAAACATTTAGTTTGAGTTTTTCACAGGACTTCTAAAAAGAAAATCTCTCATTTTGCAATGAACTATCAAGCTGGCTCAAGATGCTTTCTAACAAAGTCAGCATTTGACTGATCCTTACTACATATGCATTCTACCTTGCACAGCCTGATGTGCAGGTTGAACTGCTTGTATTTCAGATGACTCATATTATTTTTCTTAAATTATGAAAATCCTATCGGCTTAAAAATATGGGGAAAACAAACACACAGACAGACAAAAAAAACCATGAAGTAATGGCTCGCTCCAAGGGATAATGCATTGAAACCAGTCTCCTTCCATTTAAGCTAAAAGAATCAGAAAACACGTGGAAACACAAATGTACAGACCAGATTTTTCTTTCCCTATTATACTCAGGCCAGTTACTAAAGGTATATGCACAAATATGCATTTTCACTGCTGCATGGAACTACACCTGGAATGTAGTTTCATAAAAAATGCTTTAAAAAGCTACTAACACATTGATGTATTGTGCTGTATTTGGAGACATTAAAATATTACACTTCCTGGTATCAAGGGAAAAAAATTGAAAAAAAAACCCTGTTTATTGTAAAAGCTTTCAGAAATATAAAAATATTTTTTTCTGGGATCATCCAAATGCCAGATGGCAACAAAGGAGCTTTCTACTCAATTCAGAGGCTAAATTAATCTCCTTAAAACAAATAGATTTTATCGTAGGCTGTTACAGAAAACTAATCTCACCACACAGTTAGAAGTTTTGTACAAGGTAATCCAACCTTAGGAGCAATGCAACCTCTCCCTCAATTAAACTTAAAAATACAAAAAGCTTAATAAGGAATTATTTGAATTTCTACGGAAAACACTGTTCAAAATGAATGCATAAACAATTTAAAGCTCTTCATTGCCTAAGTTTCTCCTCTGGTAAATGCAAATTGTGATTGGCTTGATAACATACATATGTATGTTCCATATATATATATATATATATATGACATTCTGGGACACAATCAACTGACAGCTAGCCGGCAACCAATGAAATTCACATAAATTAACAAAATCTGGTTAATCCTTCAGATAATTGAGCTATGCAAAGACACCCAAACATGAGAACTTCTACATGTAATCAAGTTTTTGCACATTTACATCACAGTAAAATTTCCTTAATGTTTCTGAGCCTTATACATAGAAGACAAAACACCACTCATGTTAACCTTTTGTAAATACACAACTCTTCTCTGACATTTCTGGTAAAATCCAGTCAGAAGGTAATGGGTGCTGAACCACTGTTTGCATTTATTGCTTCTTGACTTCCCCTTTTTTGCCTGCAGAAAGTAATACCTTTGCAAAGAAAAGACACTGCATCTGTGAAAAGAATTATATGAATACAGCAAAGAGCAAACCAGAATCACTACTGTGAGAGGCTGACCCTGGCTGTCGGCTAAGCACTACACCACCACTCATTCCCTCACTTCCACGTCCAATTCCAACAGGACAGGAAGAGAAACATAAGAACAAAAGTGAAAAAAATCTGTGGGTTGTGATAGATGCAGTTTAATAAACAAAAGCAGGAAGAAGGAAAAAAAATCACAGCAAGTGATGCAGAATGGGCAAAAGAGAAATCCTGTGCAACTATTGCTAATGATAGCCAAAACATCGCTGTGCTACCAACCTTGCATCAGTCTCAAATCCAAAACAAGCAGGAAACTGGCACCTTAAATTTCATCAGTTTAATCAGTTTTAAGAAATCAGAGATGGTATATGGTTTAACTAACACTTTACTCATAGCCTCAAATGATAAAGCTCTATTTCTTTTGCTCTTGCTCTTTGCAATGACAGATATAGTAATAGAACAAAAATACATGCATATTGTGATCAATTACAGAGCTATTTATACTATGTTAAGAATTACTGATCATGAACATTTTGCATACATATTGTATATGTAAACCACAAAAATATGACTCGTTTGCATGTTGATAATACTTTGTGCTATGAGCTTTTAAAGTTATATAATATCAATTGCTTAGAACACATAGACATCCTCCGCACCTGCATTCCAACTGCTAAAAGGTAGTAACAATTCAACAAGGAAAACCAGATACTATGTAGACAGAGCCAAACTATCAGCACTGGCTGTTGCACAGCTGAATCGCACAGAAGGAAAAAAAAACATCCCGGTTTCCTATTCCTCTCACTATTATGCCAACACCGAGCACCAATACAGTAACACTGAAGAAAAATAATAAAATTTAACTCATGAGCACTAAGCTTACTCTTGGAAAGAATTTCCTGCAGACGATTTTAGGAAGGCAAGCTGTTCTGAGAGTATTAGGCTTCCATTTACTATTTCTTCCCTTTTGCGTTTATCTCCTTGAATGATACTGACCATGATTGCCTATTTACATTTCACTGAATTAATTGATATCTGAAAGCCTAGCTAAAATAACAATATGCAAGTGTCAGGAATCAAAACAGCCAAGCCTTGACAGGCCTCAATAACATTTCAGATGCACAAATACTGTTAGTTCCAATAATGTAAGCAGCTATTACAAGTTTTTCATGAGCAACTGTTTTGAAACGTCTCAGGTTCAGTTAGATTTCATAGTTGTACAAGCACTCAGTTCAGAGAAATTATTTTAGTTTTATGATTTGTACTATATGAACAGTAAATTGTAACACAAATGAAAGTGAAATGAAATGTGGGTACCAAACATACACTTAAATTGTTTTTCACTGTCAGGAGATCATCTCTTTCGATGTATTTCTATACTACAAAACTTTTTATTACTTTCATTCAGTCAAAGAAGCATCATTCCAAGGTACCAGGTAGAAAACCACTATCAACAAAGCCCACAAGGTAGAGTAGAATAAAATTTAATAAACCCAAGTATATTGGGTATTTATAGAATCATAGAATTGTCAGGGCTGGAAGGGATCATCTGGCTCCACTCTCCCTGCCATTGGCAAGGACACCTCACACTAGATCAGGCTGCTCAGAGCCCCATCCCGCCTGGCCTTAAAAACTTCCAGGAATGGGGCTTCCACCACCTCCCTGGGCAACTTGTTCCAGTGTCTCACCATGCTCATGGTGAAGAACTTCTTCCTAACATTCAATCTGAATCTACTCACTTCTAATTCTGCTCCATTCTCCCTAGTCCTATCACTACCTGACTTCCTAAAAAAGTCCCTCATCAGCTTTCTTGTAGGCCTCCTTTCAGTACTGTAAGGCCACAATAACGTCTCCCCTCCAGACTGAATAGTCCAAACTCTCTCAGTCTGTCGTCACAGGACATTCCCCTCCTTGTCCAATAAATAGTGGATGTTATCCTTGCCCCTCTTTTTGTCATTAATATATTTATAGTAATACTTGTTATCACTCACAGCAGTGTCCAATCTAAGTTCTAACTGGGCTTTTGCATCTCATAATTTTCTTGCTACACAACCTAGCAACTTCCTTAAGTTTTTCCTGAGTTACACCCCCTCTTTCAAAGGTGATATGCCTTCTTTTTTACCCTTAATTCCTTCAGAACTCCCTCACCCTTCCAGGATGGTTGTCTTCCCTGGTGGCTCTGCTTTCGGCACATTGGCACAGCCTGCTCCTGTGCCTTCAAGATTTCTTTCTTCAAGTAGGTCCAACCTTTCTAGACCCTTTTATTTTTAAGTGCTTTTCCCCAACGTACCCTTTGAGTTAGTTCTTTGAGTAAGCTGAAGTCTGCCCTTCAGAAGTCCAGCGTGGATGTTTTATTGATGCCACTCATAGCTTGATTCTATATTGAAAACGTTATTATTTTGTGGTCATTGCACCCCAGACAGCCTTCAACCACCACATCTCCCACCAGCCCTTCCCTATTCATAAACAGCAGGTCGAGCAGAGCCTCACCCCTAGTAGGCTGGCACACAAGCTGCATCAGGAAGCTATCCTCCATACTCTCTAAAAACCTTCTAGACTGCCATCTGGCAGGTTAAAGTCACCTACAAAACCAAGGGCTGGGAGTCTTGAAACATCTTGCAGTTGTTTACAGTTGTTAGATTGATTCTAAAGTGAAACTTCTCTCTGCTAACCAATTCTGAGTGAAAAAAAAAAAAAATATATATATATATATTTNTTCTAGACCCTTTTATTTTTAAGTGCTTTTCCCCAACGTACCCTTTGAGTTAGTTCTTTGAGTAAGCTGAAGTCTGCCCTTCAGAAGTCCAGCGTGGATGTTTTATTGATGCCACTCATAGCTTGATTCTATATTGAAAACGTTATTATTTTGTGGTCATTGCACCCCAGACAGCCTTCAACCACCACATCTCCCACCAGCCCTTCCCTATTCATAAACAGCAGGTCGAGCAGAGCCTCACCCCTAGTAGGCTGGCACACAAGCTGCATCAGGAAGCTATCCTCCATACTCTCTAAAAACNTAGTCCAGGAATCTGGCTGCTACCTTTCATGTGGCAGCTCATTATTTTCACTAATTTGCTTCCCTTTGACCTCATTTATCTCACCATCAGGCAGCATTCTACGTCATACAGAGTTCATTTGTTGGTAAAAACACCAGCCAGTACATCACTACAAACTCAATCTGTCCTTTAAAAACAATGAAAAGTGAATTATGGGAAAGGAAAAAAATATTAGAAGATCTAACACTACTGCTTTAGCTCATAATACTCAAAGAATTACCTGAAGTCATAATTAGTTTAACAGGTCTTTCCATTTCATATCTTACTCTTTTTTTTTTTTAATTATTATTTTATCTGTGCCTATCTAGTCTTAATTATTTTACAAACGTCACATATGTTACTATGTTACACATGCACACTTCTTCAAAGGCAACATTAACCTGCTAATACAACCTTAGTGACAGTCACCTCACCTTTTTAGTAAGACTGACTTCAATCTCATATTGCTTTGTGTTGCTAGGCTAATTGAAACTCTATTAGTATGCATATACAAAGCATAAATCACTTTTCATTATTAAGTAACTACATGAATCTCACAACGGAATACGTAATGTAACTGAAAACTCTTTTGCACATCAAGAATAGCTACTAACTTGGAATACGCTTTTTTTGCCATCCAGGTAATTGGTTAAAAAGATTCCTCTGCTGTGCAATTGCAGATAAGTTAAATGCAAAGATGAATGCAGATCAATAGTCTCTTTGTCTAGAACGCCACAAGATTTTTAAAATATAAAAATAAGAACATATTAAAAATACATTTCATTAATATCTATTAATACAAGCCATAATGGAGCCTATCTACTTTGCAAAAATGTTATTTTCAGCTGTTTTTCATCTCACACCATAAAATACAGTATTATTTCTGCCTTTCTTTGAGCATATACATTTATCAAAATGGTTACTTAATGGTTCTTAGATGTAAAATCTGAAATTCTATGCTACCAGTTTTAAAAAACAAGATGGAACTGTAACAATGGGAATAAAGGGGCACTAGATACTTGCATTCTTTTACACATAACACCAGGCCTCTCCAAGACTTAAATACAGACAGAATAAAAATATTATTGTCACCTAGATAATTTATGTAATACAATAATAAAGTTAATATTTTGGTACTGTTTATAAATATCAGGATACATAACAGCACTGGAAAACCATCCTTAGAGGCTATTAGGCTTCTACACAAAGACAAAACCACTAGCAGTTACTTGCCCTGAATTCTTTACTCGCTCTATTTAACATCTGTATAACATGATTAAAGCCACATTGCAACTCACCACAAGTGAAAGGGGTCTCTTCCATGAAACAACACCAATCAATCCTGACAACAGCACCTGTAATAGAGAGAGCACAGTCACCAAAGAGACATGGTGTTTATACCAGTGTCATTCAAAAACAGTATTATGATGAAACTTAATACACAGTCACGTTGTGTATTGCCAGAGAGCTGTTTTCATTTGATCCTCAATAAAATACTAAGTTGTTTTTCAAATAAATGCAGGTCTAGCTGCCAGATTGTTTAGTTCTGATAAGATCTTCAGGACTTCTGACAAGTCTTCAAATGTTATCTCTCCAAGTCCCATATGTTACCAGTGCTCACGTTTAGGGCAAATTTTTTAGTGGTCTCCTATCATCGTCAAAAATTGGCTCACGAAAGGGGGAGCAAAGATAGAACAATCACAAGATCAGCCAGGGTATCTTGCTAGATCAGCAAAAGTGGGGTTTTTTTGTTGGTTTTGATCCACCCAACCAAACACACTACTTGATCTTAAATTTGGAAAAAAAAAAAACACATATATTGATTTAAATGCTGTATTTAGTGTAGAGAAACATTACTGTCTCCACTACAAACTAAGAGTCAGCACATTCTAACCTGGATAGATCTAAGGTAATCTTAGGTACTTTAAAATAACATGCAAATTACATCTGAGACACTGTAACATTTTTAACATACAGTTAAAAATAGAGAAATTGGAGTAATGGTGAGGGGTATTTACTCTAGGGAGTGAAAAAAAGGCAGGGAGGAAACTTTTCATTAGAACATTTAGTTTAAAAAAGTAAACTATAATATAAATAAAATACAGAGAAATTAATTAATGATGTATTTATTACACAAGTTTGCAGTGTCAATTCTTCATCTCAGCTTGCATAAAGAATTTGTCTAACAGTAAGTTGTATACTTAGCTAGCTTGACAAAATCATTACAAAATCCTCACGTGATAGCTTAGAATAAGACCTAATGCCATTACTGCTCTCTATAGATCTTTGATATTCAAAAGGGAGGCAGCCCAGAAGCTAATAAATATCCACTTCCTTAAATTATATTCAGAGTTGGTTGAAATTCAAATGCCAGAAAGATACTATTCTCACTATGTCATGCTTGATTAGCAACCTTTTAGGCAGAGTAATAGTAGAGCATAATTAAAAACATGTCTCTGTCCAGCTACTGCATGAGCAATGCACACTGTACTTGGAACCACACTGGAAATTGTCTACTGATGTTTGGTGTGAATATTAGGGAAGGAGCTGTTGGTTATGGAAAGAAATTGTACTGTGCAGTGCTCAGTTTAAGCTTTCACTATGCCTAGTCTGCAGACAGTCATACCAGGAGCATGTCTCAAATACATTTCACAACTTCATATCCACAGCTGCTACGGTTGTCAGAACATTATTCAAGATATATTGGAAAATGCACCTTTCACTCTTTTCTTTAGCAGCTAAGCCATCAAAAATACTGCTCAGAGATTTCATAGTAAACCCTTAAAGTTACTTTTTAAAGACAAGTGCAAAGGCAATAAATGAAAAGGCGTAAACACATTAAAAACTGAACCAAAATCAGGTTATGAATACCTAAGATTATACAGATAATCCCCATGTGCAAATGTACATTTCCTACAGACTAAAAGCTATGTATCAGCTACATACTTCTGGATGTTGGCCAAGTCAGGGAAAAGCTGAGAATCTCATTTTTGCAGTTAATTAAATTTGCTCACACAGCTGTGTTAGCTTATTATTGCTGTATGATAACTGTCCCTGGGCTGAGAGTTGTGTAATGTGAAACTACACTAAAGAAGGTAAAATGACAGGGTAAGCTAGTTTGACTGCAGGCGAGACAGCAACATGCTCTCAAATAAATGGGACAGCTGAAATTGTGAAGTTATTAAAGAATACTCATGAGGAAAAATAAGAAATTGCCTTCCAAAACAAAGTATGTACTGATATATAAAATACTCATACATAAGCCAGTATTTCTCCATTGCCAATTTATATATTCAGAGTCAAGATACTGTTCAGCTGAACAACTGTGTTTGACCTTTACAGAGGCCTTGGAAAATAGGAGAGGTATACATGGTTTTGTTTGGAAAACGAGTGTGTTGTGACACTTGCCCACTGGTTCACCATGCAAGGAGTCAAGCACAGTCAGGCAGTTGATAAACTTGCAATATGCACTGACACTGCAAGTTCCTGAGCGGAACACAGTATTATCATTATAAGAAAGAGATCAACGCTGTAAGTTTTCCAATCTCATTAGTCCCCAATACCTAAAATCTAGTTAGCTTTTAGGTAACTGCCTGAAAGCTTATTTTGCCATGAGCTGTAGTTATTTCCAGGGTCAAGCACTTTCAACACTTTAGACCACAGTATACACACCTATAAAATTAGAAAGAACGCACACAGTACATCACATACTAACGTCTGTTAGAATATACTAAATAACTCTATGAAAACAGAAATCTAAAGAAGATGTCTCTTGGTCTTACAGAAGATGAGGAAGTTGAAAATTAAAAAAAAAACACAACAAACTGTAATGTTTTCTTTTCTCTCCAGTTTCTACTTATGAATACGACCAAAAAGTTCTGATATCCCAATCTCTGAATCTACCCACACAGAGATCAAATCAACAGCAGGAATATCTTCAAGGACGATGTTTCTGCAAAGTCTACAGCAGCTGTAATGTCACAAATACCACATACTCAGAGACTACAGACACATGACACATGTGTACTAAATCTTCTTATAACAATACTCCCTGCAGCATCTGCAATCCATTAGTGCAAAAAGAGGGTAAGTGAAATACAAGCTGTAGGAGAAAGAACTGTGACAGCTAAAAGGCAATTAGAAGAACCTACCAGTAGTGGTACTGCCTATTCCAGTTCTAACTCCTCCAAAAATAGTGAGGATGAAAATCTCTTGGGGTGAGTGTGGAGGGAGAGCATTAACCCATATCAGAAAGAAAAAAAAAATGTTTAAAAAAGTATTTCTAGATGCATACACAAACTGCAAGGAAAAATACAGAACATTTTTTTAAGTTTGTTTCTGTGGGGTATTTTTGAATAATCCTAAATGGTGAGTGCAGCTAAAAAACAGACCGTTCCACCACGTTCAAAACACTGGAAAAATCAGTCATATGCAAAAGAAATTTTCAAATTGCAGGGATACAAACTGACTCTTCAACATGCAGCTATCACTGTATCCAGGGACCATTTGCTTATTTGAAGGCCACATCACTGTGAACACAAAGACTACAAGTACCACAAGACTGTCTAACCACAAGCAAAAGATCTCTGTGCTGCAAGAAAAACACACACAAGTCAACAGCAATCAAAAACGCAACAAATTGAGCACAGTTCTGAGCTGTTTTCTAAAAAAGAGTGGGTATGTTCCATACTCGCAAACACTGCATCATAGCTTAGTCTCTGTCATTTACCCACTGTGAACCTAAAACTAATCTAATTCTAATCACCATGGAAACAGGAGGAGAGAAACAAAATCCCTCAGTGCCCCACAAGAACAGGACAGTAAAATTACCTATACAGCGACATAGCTACCAGAACATATTAACTGTCTGCAATTTTTATCTCATCTTAAGCTCTAGGGTGATCTTTTTTTTTTTTTTAAGTCTTTGTTTTCCTATGATCTGCTTATTCCACATCTATAATTTATTTATGGAAGCAATCAATGATTATTATAAAATTACAATGCACATAAATATTTTTGGAGAAAAAAACATTAATCCAAAAGATATTTTTTTCCTCTGACATACAGAGAACAAGGACTAACAGAGCACATATACATAAAAAATAAAATAATTTCCAAGTAGGGAAAAAAAATTACATCCTGTATTTTTCACAAGTGGTTAAGAATTGTTACCTATACTTCACTACAATACGCAAACTATATTAAAATCAATGGACAAAGATTAGATAAAATAAGTACAGACTTGGTATGTCAATGACTCACAGTGCAGTCCTAATTCTAATCTGCTTTTTATTAAACACATTCACACAGCACACAATTACATTATCTTGTACGTTCTGAAACATAATCCATGAGTATAAGATATTAGCATAAGAGTATTTAAACAGAATGGAAGCTACGCATTTTGCAATCAATCCTGCATGCTTTCAAATTTATTAGATTATTTATGAACAAACCTGAAATAAACAGATGACTGCAGACCTAGCTCAATATACACTGTTTCACAAGTGGAGAAGTTTAAGTCAGAAACACATCTATTAACATAGTGATAGAGACGACATAAGAAACTTTTGTGGCAATTTCAGTTTTGGACAATTCTATAAAACTACAGTGAGGCTCCTTACAGAACTTGAGCAACTTCCTTCCTCTGGAATGACCTATGAATGAATCAATAGAACACTACTACTTCTGAGAAGGGTTACCAGCAAGACCACTGCATAACCAATCACTGAATATGTTCAAAATGAAAGCTTAACAATAAATGATTTTTAAAATACTTGACTGAAGAAATTCACTGCCTCTATACATGACTCATCATCTCTACAAAAGCTCTGATCAGCTTTGGCTAGCTTATTGATCCTCTGAAGCAGGAAAATTTTACTGAGACAGCAGTCAAAAGCTTAATTAAAATGCAGTGAACCAAAGAAAGCAGTGAAATTGGAAACAGTTTGTCAACTGATAGATGTGTACACAGGTATTGTACAATCAAGTTTTTTTCATCTGAATACTTATTTTCCTGGTCTTGATGTGCAATCCATGTAACAAATTACACAGATTTCTGTAGGGATTAATCTCCAAACCTAAATGTTCACTGAACACTGAATTTTCCTTCCAAAAGTACTGGTGTGTTTTAAATCCTTTGTAGTTCTGATACAGCTATTTTTTTAAAGGGCTGAAAATGTGAAAACTTTATCTTAATTCCAGTAACAAAAGATTCCGTTAGCCTTCCACTACAAAGACAAAGATATTGGTGATCAATGGTGCTAGGTCCAGCTGGAGAGCTGTAACCAGTGGAGCCTCCCCAGGGACCAGTGCTGGGTCTAGTCTTGTTCAACATCTTCATCAGACAGAATGTCTGCTCAGCAAGTGTGATGATGCCACCAAACTGGGAGGCTTGGCTGATACAGCTGAAGGCTGTGCGGCCATCCAGAGAGACCTGGACTGACTGGAGAGCTGGGCACAGAGGAACCAAATGAGATTCAACAAGGACAAGTGCAGAGTCCTGCACCTGGGAAGGAATAATAAACTGCACCAGTACAGGCTGGGAGATGATCTGCTGGAAAGCAATCCTATGGAGAGAGACCTAGGAGTGCTGATGGATAACAAGTTAGCCATGGGATGACAATGTGCCCTTGTGGTCAAGAAGGCCAATGAGATCTTGGGGTGTATTAGGACGAGTGTGTCCAACAGATCAAGAGTGTGTCAACAGATCCCCTCTGTCCTGGCAACACCTCATCTTGAATACTGTGGTTTGGGCTCCTCAGTTTAAAAGGGACAGGGATGTGCTGGAGGGGGTCTTTTAGACTTTTTAGTCTGGAGAAGAGAAGACTTAAGAGGGGACTTAATAAATGTTTATAAACATCTGAGAGCTGGTCAAGGGGGGGGATGGACAGGTTCTTCTCACTTGTTCCCTGTGATGGGACAAGGAGCAATGGGTGTAAGTTGCAGCAAAGAAGGTTCCACCTCAACACAAGGGGTAACTTCTCTCCTGCAAGGGTCACAAAGCACTGGAACAGGCTCCCCAGAGAGGTTGTGGAGTCGCCTTCTCTGGAGACTTTCAAGGCCTGTCTGGATGCATTCCTCTGTGATCTGTGCTAGATTGTGTGGTCCTGCTCTCACAGGAGAGCTGGACTCAATAATCTCCCTGGGTTCCTTCCAGCCCCTAACATCCTCTAATCCTGTGATATTACACAGCTTTGAGGAGGTCACTTTAAAAATTCTCATTTTGTTTCAGTGACCAAAAAAAAAAAAGTAATATTATATCCATCATATTACTGTGACAAATATTTCTATAAAATTCTGTAGACATTTGCTAATCTGTTTTCACACCAATCTCGACTTGTATCATTGACTCAGTACAGAATATTACTCCAGAATTGTTGTTTTCCAATAGCATTAGGAAGCCAGTAATCAGATTTTTGCTGCTGGGCTCTTCCAATAATTATACAAATGAAGACTGAGATTGCTTTAGATATGTGAAATGAGACAATAGCTCTTTCAATTACTGACACCATTTCTCAAGGGATGAAAGATGAGGTACATTGTAATCTAGTCATCAAGAACAACAGCATTTTCTTTGCCTTAAAGTCAGAAGAGCTTCCATAGGCAAATAAATACAATGCTTCTGCATATCATTACTACACAGTAAACTCTAGTCCTGAGTATGATTAGTAATTCCCTTCAGATAAAAGAACATTTTAAGGACAGATAGAGGCTAGAAATATAAAGGGACAGAACAACTATTACATGATCCTCCATCCTCAGCCTACTGTTGTCATGCTTGGTGAAAGCATGCACTACTACATTTATCACCATTTCTAGAACACTTTTCCCAAGCATGCATAACTGTGACAGACTGTTAGTCACCATGTCCAAAATGGTACTTAAGAGAGAAAGGACAAATGAGTTTGAATATGTACAGGTTTAACATTGGGATGGTTAGATGCCTTCCAAACACCCTGTCAATCCCAGCATTCTAAAAGATTAATTTTCTATCTCTGACATCTCATATCTAACCTGGTAATTTTTAAAGTTATTTTTCTCAAAGGATCTCACTATTCTAGAATATATAGTCATTTATTACTATTAATTAGGAAAATCAGCTTATCTGAAGCCTACAGTGTTTCCCCTGCTTGGACTCTAGATTTCTGTTCATAGAAGAACAATTAGTATTAACAATATAAGTCTTAGCATTAGAAGCACAGCTAATACACACCTTAAGGTTAAGCTGTTAGGTAAAACATGGTAAGGCAAGAAACTATTTAAATGGCAGGTAGCAAAAGCACTAGTAAGGCTCATTCCAAAGACTTTACTTCAAAATCATCAAGTTTATGTGATACAACCTCTTCCCTGACAAGATAACAGAAAATCAGTGGCAGCTTATTTTAAAGATACGAATGCATACAACTTTCCCTGACGCTAAGTAAATTTGTTGTTGTTATTAATATTACCATCTGCCCTGTGTTTTTCTAGCTGAATAGCTAGTACAAAGCACCAATTATCCCTGACCTTCGGAAGAACTATGTCCTGTGTCAGAAAAATTGATACAATTATGTAAATTTTGGAGGTACAATGCAGTAACCACCTTGGGACCTCAAGTAATACATTCCACTTTATGGCTTTCATTATAAACTACTACATTTTTTTAAGGACAAACTCAGAGCCCACACAGTATGTCAACCAAACTGGTTTAGAGCCTGATGCTCATCATTTACTAAGGGTATAGGCAGTAACTCCTCAGCTCTCACCTTGCTATCCCACTTAATGTCTCTCAAACAACACTTGAAGAGAGTAATTAAAACCAAGCGCTCATCTATCCATTGGCTTCATTGCTCAGATGTTTCTCATTCCTGTCAATTGTTAAATTGCCTTCTTGGACAATTTAAAACCTGCTTCAAACTTTGTGCACTTTACAAGATCTACAGCATGACCTCAAAATTCTAGATAAAAGTTAAGCAAGACATAGAATAAAACATTTTATTCTAAAAATGTGCTCCCAGGTGTTAAAGACAATAATTCTACATTAGAAAAAAATGCAGTTCCTTACTGTATCATTAGTGGCCAAATAAAAGGTATATTATACCACATATGCCTGTATTAGCACCCCAGAAGGAAGCAAAAATCCAGAAAACAGGATTTGCTTGCAACGTTAAGTATGCTTGTGTAGCAATGGTTAGAGATTAACTGGCATTAGATGTAGCCTTTACTGGTGGATCCACTGCTGTGACCAAAAATTACAGTCTAAATGAATTTCTGAGTACAGTTATTGCCATATGGGCATTAGGCTGAGCAGCATTAGTTTCTCACTGTAATAATAAACACTTTAATTCAGCTTAGTTAGTCTGCACAAATAAAGTCTTGTGCATCTTATTTACAACTCCCATGTTGTTTACAAGGGAAATGTCTCCTTCCATCACCAATGTTATTGTGTTCAGAGAAACTGGAAGATAATTAATTTAAGTTAGGGCTAAATTAAAATGTCTTCACATATGTTGTGGGATTTTTTCAGTTCCCTGTTCTAGTAATGTGATTTTTAACTCAAATGAGAACTCAGTTGCAGAAACCTTGAAATATCTTCTTACGTATCTCCTGAGAAACTACAATAATTTCATATACTATTAAATGGATCAAGATCTCTTGATCAAGATCATGGAGCAGACCCTCCTGAAGGCTCTGCAAAAGCAAATGGAAAACCAAGCAGAGCTGACTGGTGGTAGCCAGCAGGGCTTCGCCAAGGGCAAATCATGCCTGACAAATTTGGTGGCTTTTTATGATGAAGTCACAGCTACAATGGACAGGGGAAGGACAACTGATGTCTACCTGGACCTGAGTAAGGCATTTGACTCTGGCTCACATGACACCCTGGTCACCAAACTGGAAAAGCACAAACTGGATGGGTGGAGCACTCACTGGATAAGGAATTGGCTGGATGGTCGCATGCAGAGAGTGGTGATCAACAGCACAATGCCCACCTGGGGACCGGTGACAAGTGGTGTTCCTCAGGGGTCAGTGCTGGGGGTGGGGGTGGGAATGCTTTTATTTATTCCATGTTAGTCTTAACAAAGGGAAAAAAAACCACCAAAACCCAATCTTTTGATTGATTTCAGGGTAACTTACAGTCTCAACCAAATGAATCTTCCAGAAGTCTTTTTCTCTAGGAAACGCAAGCAACAACACAAGGTAGAAAGTGAACTCATCCACAACTACAATATTACTTCCATAATTAAACAACAAAATAAGGAACTTAACTAATACTTCTACAAAGCAGATTTCTACACCAACAATAAAACTCAACCAACCAAAAAAAACCCACAGACACCAACCCCAAAATATGACCAAATCCCAAACTAGAAAAATTTACAAGAGCAATTTCTGAGCTCAGGGCAGTAAAACAAAGCTCTTCACCTCACCAAAAACCTTCTGCTGAATTTATGTGAAGTTATATAGAACTACATTTCTATTTCTTTCAGATTAAGAAGACTATACAATCTACAGAGAGCAGAGATTCTAACAAACAGGACCTTGGCAACATCTCAGCACCAGAAGACATGTAACTTATTCAGTATATTACTCTGAGAAATTTTTCCTTTAGAACTCATCTTTATTTATGCAGCATACTCACTAGGTCATAGGGAAATTATCTCACTGCAGACAGAACAAAAAATAACAACTGTAAAGCAATCTGTGAATCAATTTTTAAAAGCTCCTCCATCTCCCATCTTTAAATGAGTATGAAAATGAGACTACAAACAAATGAGCCTAAATACAGTGCATGAGTGCACATGTATAACCTGGTATTTAGTTTTTGCTAAATGCATTTTGGAGACCTGACAAGTGCTAAATTGGCCTGAATATAAGACAGTCTTGAATATTGAATGACTCGCTTTACAAGAGCAAATGATCAAAGCATGAGTGACACTGAGCCAGTGTACTAGACCTGGAATATATCAGTCCTGATGAAACACTCTGACAGAGTGATGGTGGAAGATTAAGATATTTAAAATAGCTCAACAGTGCACAGTCACTGCAAAAGGCTCAATACGTTCCACAGCAACCCAAACTGGTTGCAGCCACATGAGTGCCTACTGAGAAGCCAAAACAGAGATAACAGCACCTGCACGACTTTGCAGACTTGTTATCCTATGCCAGCCTAGCAACCTCAGCACTTCTCACAGTTGCAGGAGTAGATGTAAGATTAGCCCAGATAATGAGATCAGAATAGCAAAGACCAATCAAAATACAATTTTGATGATTCTGGCAACAAAAAGATCTGCACAAGACACCTGCTACACATAGAAACAAGGAACTGTAATTGAAATTCATTTTGACCTCTAGGATGACATGGACATCATCAATTAATCACAGCTTCTATTTCATTAAATACTCCTTATAGAAGCAGCAATAAAGGAACTGATAATGAAGAATGATGAGGATTGTCAGAAACAAAAAGACAATGATATCCAGTATTAATGTAGGTCAAGAATTCTTTTCATATTAGCAATTCTCTCAATAGATAATTCTAGTTAAAAAACCCAAAACTAACCAAAACCCAACAAACCAATCACTCTTTTAAATTGACACAATGACAATACTTTTTTGTTTCCTGAAGTGAAAAAAAAAAAAAAATCAAACCAACAAACATCACTACAATTCTCACCTATTTTTACATGTGAGAATATAAAGGAACTTTCATCTATGTATCATGCTTTCTTCAGAATTCCCTTCCTATCTGTAGGAAACATTTCCCGACAGTACAGATTCTCCATAACACACAGCATAAAACCTGAGTTTAACCTTGCACTGGTGAAAGAAATATCATGTACCATAATACCACCTACTTTTCTTCAAAGGGTTATAAGCAATCAGACAATTAATGACTAAAGGCATAACTTAAACCATAGGAACATCTAAAGACATGGAAAAAAATAATGGGATCAAATCACTGAGAAAAAATTCAAAGAAAAAAAACTGGAAAGCCCTGGATTTTTTAGCAAGCAGCAGGTTTCCTTAATTCTGAAGAGCACAATTCTTTGTCACTTAAGTAGGGCATCTTACTTTCCCATGCCTCAGGCCCTCTATAAATTAAGACAGCTCTTTGGTAATTCACTATAATGCTGCAAAATTTAATGAAATTGCAATAAATTTTTGAAGTGCCTTGAGCACCTTACACAGTATGTCATATTTTGGTTTTAATATGTTGTAATAAGTTCTACTGTACTTTTTCAAAATTATTTCAGAAAAACCTTTAGAGAGTAGTAATTCATTCCAACTAGAGTGATCTAAAAGTCCTCCTAATTTGTATTCTGTCATTCCTTGTATGGAGACTGGCACAAAAATTTGATGGTGAGACTGATCCTTGAAATATAAAAATAGCTAGGAAAATAAAAATACTCTGCTGTGTATCTGGAAATTGTATCCTGAAAGCTAAGCTATGTCTTATGCAGACATAATTTACAAAACTTCAGAAAATATTCCTGAATAATTGGGGGACCTAGGAAGAAGCAGCAGTAACAGTACAGGAAATATAATAAACTACTTTTGATTTCACCAGAATAATGAATCTTCACACCTACATATCTTAAAAATAACAATAAGTAATTGATTTTCCAGTTTTCTTCAGTATCTTAACAGGGCTATACTTCTCCAGAAAAGCTGAAAATACAGTTTTCAGTGAACTAGTTAAATCATTACTAATGAAGTCTGAATTGAATCACATTCAAATTGTCAAAGAGTATGTTACTGACTCAAGGTTTTGGAGATGTGCAATCTGGTATAGAATCTGCCGTCTAGGCTTCAAGTTTGGAAAACAGCAGAAGAATTTAATCATTCTGCAACACACACATTAAATACACAGCACTATCTTCCTAATAAAAATATATTTGGGAAAGCAAATAAGGTTAAAATCACAGTAAATCTAAGCTGAATCACTTCAGCCTTGCAGTACTCTAAGGCACATAGTTCAAAAGAAAATCCCAATTATTAGACAACAAACTTTCAAAGTTGCATGCATCAGATTATTAAGCGAAAGCACAAAACAACAGCTCTTTTGGAGTATTACCAGATGAACATTTATATTGACAGGTTTACTGGAAAAGCCAATTGAACTAAAAACAACTAATGAGTTGAACAATGCCGCATACACTGAATGCTGGTGATCTTCACTCCAATTTAGACAATTAAAGCAGCAGAGCTGATATTTTGCGGTTCCTGAGATCTACCAGTTATGTCTTCCACTGTGAAGGTACTTAGTTACTGAGAACTTTAAAAAGCATATATAACCTTACACTGGTACATTAGATGGGAAACAGATGGCCTGTGATGACATAGTGAATAATAATAAAATCCAACTCAGAAAGTTTATTTGTGTCATCTGTCTAAAAGCTGCAGAAAGCTTAATTTCCTTATCTGAAAGCTTTATGAAAAATGTTTTGTGTTTTTAAAGTTCATACAGTCAAAGAAGAGTAGATGAGTATCTCTGAGACAGCTAGACAAGAGCATGCAGAACTGGAAAAAGAGATGCTGAAAGGAATAATGTAACTACTTTCAGAATGATTAATAGGAAACAAAACTTAACTTTCTCTTTAAACAATTTCAGAACTATAGAACTCACAATACATTAAGACTACTCTTAGGTTTAGCATCTTAAAGAAACAATTAAAGATAGGACAAAACTACTTCCTGCCAAAAAGAGTTTTTTCTTGAAAACAAGTATATTTGATAAAAATTTGGTTTGCTATATCTATGTAAAGCTTCTAACTTCAATGCTTAAATCTCTTATTTATTGAAATAAACTTGCATAGCATTTTACAGTTATATTATCTAGATCAAGCATAACAGAAAAAAAAAAAATTAATCCCCTCACCTCGAAAATGTAAGGACAATAAAAAACCCATGCTGGCTCCTATCAGTATTGTGTTAACCTTACTACATACAGCGATCCTGAGATGAAACCTTGAGTAAAATTTTTTTAAATTAAATTTCAAACATCATAATCAAGTTTTAAATCTCAAGAAAATAATACATCAGAGCAAAATAAGTGCACCCAATACAGTTCTCAAGCAATATTTAATGGGCATTGCTATGCTAAACCTACAATCTACACACTGTTGAAGCAGTCCATATAGAAGTAACAGAAATCACCAAATACTTGTCACTGAATCTCATGCATACTTGTTTCTATCATTACAAGTTTTGCCTCAAAGATAAACAGCTAATAGACTGTGAAGCTTTTGTTAACTTTCCTGAAAATTAAGTAGTTGTTTCTTCAGTAGTAAAGCCTTGATAAAAGAATGAGATAGTGGTGAATGAAGTCACTAAAACAGAGTTTCTCAAAAAAAAATTGGTTGCCTTTGATTATGCTTTAGGCAGCAAGAGATAATGAAAGGTGAAGATGGTTAGCACCTTAACAAAAATGAACTACTAAAAATCGAAGCACAATTACCACTCAAAAATTACTAAAGATTCTACACAGCCAGTACTACCTATGCATTATGCAGTTGCTCTATTATGCTTCCATTATTTTCTGTGTTACTTTGTACAAAAGGAATAAACCTGCAAGTCTCTTTATGGAATTAACAACTCCATGACAAATTAATTGCACTGTATCAAAAGCTCTGAAATCACTGTTAAATGCTGTAACTAGTCTGGATACAGTAAGTTCTGCAGTGTCCCACTCAAATGAAATATGCTGAATTAATTGGGAAGCATACTATCAGTGGACTATAAAGTTAATGTTATCACTCTCCTTTCACATAAGAAAGCAGAATTGCAACAACACAGGTATTTTTAGGCTCAAGACGCAATCTGCTTAAATCATATGCTGAGATTTGTAAGATTGACCTAATGTATTTGTTCTGAAAATTAAATGACTGTATTACACACGGACCACAGGCTGGGCTCATACTTTCTCTGTGTACTATATACATTGTTTCCCATGAGTAATCGAAAGGAAAGACATAAAGAGAAACTCAAAGTTCTAAAACCTATCAGCTTTACTCTTGCACTTTCACAGAAATTAAACTGAGTGTTGTACACAGAAAACAACAGATCATATTTTGTGTTTGCTGATACCTGTTCCTTACATTTCCTTATCATTTATTCAATATTCATTAAAACAGGTCTCTAATCTGCAATTACATTATTTAGTGAAAAATTTGTAAAGAAAACAACAAACCATGCAAGCAGACTGAAATCTCACAGCACTATGGAAATTGTTTTTTTTTTATTTGAACAGGCATGCAGAGTCTGTTCGCAGAAGGAGGTGTAGCTACTAATCAGAGGATTCTTTTATTGACCAGCAATCTTATACAAACCAGAGCCATTATTATCAAGCAGATCCTTTCATTCCTGAAGGATACGTAAAATCATACACCAGCTAAAACCAGTACCCAGACACTGGCAAAATAAATTAAAGACTGACATACAGCATAATGTCCTGTAAGTGGAATACACAATCAGTCTGTGACATTTGTAAGATCTAGAGAATACTCCCATCATAAAGCCAAGAATACTGATTTCCAAGGTCTTCCTGAAATTTAGCACACAGTTCTCAAACCACTAACAACCATTTGTAGTTTGATGGGTTTTAACGTCCAAAATTTCAGGATGCAGAATGACATCAGCGGTCCATGGGGTCTTTCTGTTTTCAAATAAATCCTAGTAATTTATTTACAACCTCTCAAAGAATGTTAACATGGTTATCTCACTGTAAACTCAAATTTTAGAACATTGTCACCATTTTCAGAGACTTTGAAATGGACAAAATCTCAGAAAGAGAACTTGTATTAGCTATGGATGAATCAGAAAATTAACATTAGTAATGCAGTAAAATAGCTCCTTCTGTTCACAGACATATGCCAAAGCACTCTCTTCTCACCACAGGAACCAGCATGTAACCTTCAGTCAGCCAGAACAATTAGTAGAGCTTCATAGTCGGCATTTTAATTTTCTATCCTGATTGTATATAAAACATAAAAATCACATCTCAAAATAAGGACCAGCAGCCCCAGCACTTAGAAATTTTCTAGAATTATTGACCTTTTTTTTCACCAGCTACATGGTACTTTCTGGCAAAGTTCCAGGCAGCAGCTTTTTGCTAAATGGGGTGTGCATCTCAGGGTGTTTGGTTTGATCCACCCTGACGAATCATCAACAGGGTTTTTTTCCCGAGAAGAAAAAGCCTGGCAGGAAGGCAGGGCTGGCCTGCTACTATGCCAAACGAGACACTGATAACAGGCAAGCACAGAAAAGGCTTCACCCAAGCAGACTGAGAACAGTCCAGAGAAAGTGACAGGAAAAACTGCAGAAGGGAACCACAGGACACTAAGGGTAGCCTGGAACTGATGAGTTCACAAGTATGATCCTCTTGCTAGAAGAGTTTGGGAAAAGAAAAATAAAGTCCAAGATACTTAAATTAAGTCAGTTGAGATGAGACAAGTTGGAGTATTTGGGATATGGATAACAGGAATTATAAGACTACTGGGAGAAGAGCTCCAAGACAGCTGGAAAAATCAAAAGCAGCAGGTCTAGGGGCAGAAAACTCTGATGCCTTCCGCAGGCATACCCTTCAGCAAAGGCTGTAATTTGCTCTCTACTACACACCTAATACTTTTAACACCAAAACAGAAGACTTTTGACTCTAATACCATTAAATATTACAGAATCACACAGCGTTAGGAGTTGGAAGGGACCTCCAGAGATGACTGAGTCCAATCACCCTGCCAAAGCAGAATCACCTAGGGCAAGGCACATAGGAATGCATCCAAGTGGGTTTTGAAAGTCTCCAGAGAACAAGACTTCACAATTTCCCTGGACAGCCTGTTGCAGCGCTCCATCACCCTTACTGTAAAGAAGATTCTCCTTGTGTTGAGACGGAACCTCCTGTGTTGTACCTCCTATTTGTTGTTCTTTGTCCTATCACTGGGCACCACCAAAAAAAGATTTGACACCCCTCAGATATTTACAGACAAATAATATAATAATATAGATATTTATATTTGAAGCCCTTTTATCTTATAGCTTGAGTTAAACATGACTTGAGTTGCATAGCATCAGCTTTCAATTCATAAAGCTAGTTAGAAGGCTTATATAAACACAAGAGAAAGTGCAGAGGCACAATAACAGAAAAAATGGAACCCGAACATGTGGTAGTATTCATAACTAGCAGATTTACAAACAGGAAATATCCCACATATTTGTTAAAGTCATTTAAATGACAGCTGCTGTACCTTCTACTGAGGGCAGCTCAAATGAACTAGAAAGTCATACTATTAGAGGGCAGCAAGAACATGATTAAACGACTAAACTAGAAAGCCAAAACTGGCTAAAACTAAAAAAAAGGGATGTGTGAGACTCGTTCTAGCAACACAAAGTGAAAATACTAGATCGTTAGCTAATAGGAAAGCTTCTTTCGTTACAAATTCTCTAATCTTTACTATAAAAAATATCATTTTGGCTTTTTCAAAACATTTCTTTATGACTCGATGTTTAACACTATTAGCAAATCCAGGGTAGGAACACAAATCAGAATACTAAAAAAGTGCTGAGATGAATTTGAGTCCTTGCACTAAGCATAGCCCTGGGAAATGCACAAAACACCGCAGAGTGGTACAAACAACATCCACATCTCTACCTACTACCTAAGTGTCTATAACACCATACTCATAAGAAGTATCCACAGTGGGAACAGAGTTGTAGAGTGACAATTATGCTATTGAGAAGCTGACATCCATGTTGCTACCCACGTTTCAGGCAAGCACTGTTTGTTTTCTGACGTTTCAGGGTTTTGCTTGGGTTTTTGTGATGGAGCTAGGATTTTGTTGTTACTGTGGGGGTTTGTAGATTTTGTGATTTTTCTATTTGTTTTGTTGGTTTTTAAAAACACATTGTCATGGTTTGACAACAGACAGCAACTAAACATCATACAGCCACTCCCTCATCCCTTCATGTTCACAGTAGGAGAGGAGAACTGAAAAAGAAAGTAAAACTTGTAGGTTTGGATAAGAAAAGTTTATTTATTAAAATAAAATATAATAAATATAATGGAAAGGAATATAACAAAAAAGAGGAGAAAAATAAACCCCAAGAAAGGCTAGAAATGCACAGTGCAATTGCTCACCACCCACTGACCAATGCCTGAAAAGCAACTGCACCACCACCTCACCCAAATCCCCTCAGTTTCAGTACAAAGCATGACATCCTATGGCATGGAATATGTCTTTGGCTAGCTCAGGTCAGCTCTCCTGGCCATGATGCCTCCCAGCTACCTCTGCACCCTCTCACTGGGAGAACATGGAAAACTGAACAATTCTGGATTTAGGGTAAGCACTAGTTAGCAACATTTCAACCTTCAGCATGTTATCAACATTATTCTCACACTAAATCCAAAACACAGTGCTGCATCAGCTACTAGGGAGAAAATTAACTCTATCTCAGACAAAAATAGAACATACATAGGCCTAGCTCTGGTCCAAGACCACGGATTAACACCCATTTGCAATCAGACAGCATTAAAAACGGTGCTACAGCATACTCTTCAGGGTTTAGCAATAATCCAAAAGGAATCCAGTTTCCATGATTAGAGATCTCCACAAGGTGGAAGGGTGGAAACAACTGCGAAACTAATTTCAAAAGTGCACCTCTGAACCAAACATTGCTGTGGAGGCTCACTGAAATAACCACACAGGCATCACCTCAAGTTAGAAGACACACTGTCAGAATAGCCTAGGAGCCGTGATAAATTAAAATCAAGTACTTCAAACAGGAAATTAAAAGATGGTGGCAAATTATTAAGTTCTAATGCTGTTGAAATGTAACACATGCAAAAGAGATTAATCTGTCAGTATGCAAGAGGCCCTGACTGACAGAATAATGGGAAAACTGCAGAACAAGACTTGAGGAGTAGTTTAACTAGGAATCAAAATACAAATAAAAAAAGTGAGAGAAGAACATTAAAAGACAGATGTCATCTGTGTGCAAATTAGTAGATGTATTATCACTATTAAGGAAGCATCATCATTCTCAGAGAATGCAGTTTACTGCTTATTCAGTACATTTAAGCAGCTTTGCTTATAGTGCCAATGGGAATAGGAAGCAAGGAGGTTTTTTGCTCTTGAAGTATCACTGGTATTCACTGGGAATCTTTTATCAATGCTTACAGTTAAAGACTTCTGACCTTCCAAAATCCTTTATCAAACAATTTGACAGCGAAATTCAGACTAGGACTAAAATTTAAATTTGATTATCAATTAATCTCTAAATATAGAAGCACTATTAAAGGACCAGCTGGCATTATAAAATTATGAAAGCCATCACTGTTTGGCACCAGCAAGAGCTGGTGTTGCTAAGCTACTGCTGCTGCCCAGTTATACACCATCAGGTGTTTAATTTATGGAGGCCAGGGCTCTACAGAATTAATAATTAAAAAAAAAAAAAAAGAAACAAAGAAAAGAAACAGAACATGCAAAATTAATTTATCCTAGTAAAACTCAAATCTTACCATCTGAGTTTATGAAATGTTAACACAGCCTATATCCATGATCAAACAACACACAGAGAAAAGCAATCAGGTTTCAATGCTGTTTAAAGTTTGTATTATCTTTACTTGTGCTGCTAAATTATATTTGTTGGGGTTTGCTATAATATAGGTATAATAGATAATTCTATTGGTAGAAGGCAATTCTGATCTCTGAATAATCCTATCCTTTTCTTTCATCATACACTGCAAGCATAAGCTTTATGACTCTGTTATTTCTTGCCTTCCTCATACACTTAAAATAGGATCATTACTGAGATCAATTACAAGTTTCATTTTCTTGTTTTATTTTTTTCCTTTATGGTGAAAAACTAAACATGAAAAATATTTAACCATTTTTTACTATCATATAGTCATGATCTATCACATATGATTATGCAGACTTTGATCCATTTCAGTGAAGAAGCTAAATGATGAAAAAAAGAAGCAAGGGAAAGATTATAGGTCTAGAGAACATGATGGAAAGACTGCAGGTGTTTAATTTATTAATAGAAAGGACACTTGGTAGCAGCCTTCAAACACACAGAAGGTCACTATGGGCTAGGAGCCCAGACAACCTGACAAAAGCATGAATACACAGCTCCTGGCTTCTGAACACAGGAACTGTGTGGAGACCATCACTCTCATAAGCAGAAAAGTTACTGTCAAAATGGTAATATTTTTATCTCATAAAAAATAAGCATTTTCTGGCTCTTGTTTTTTCCAGAAAAACTAACCTCAAATGAGCATCCATTCTTGAAATATCAGCTGTTAGGTTACCCTGTGTCAGTTTGTTCCAGCATCATGTCCTAGAAATCCCCATTATATTACAAAAACAAACAAACAAACAGTCAAACAAAAAAACCACCCCAAAATCCAAACAAAACCCCAGAAACACTCAGAAACAACACAAGCGGGGCAGGGGGGAGGAAGGAGGGACACAACACTACAACCACAAAACCCCCAAACAACAGAAAAAAATGCAACAAAAGCAGTAGCAAAGAATTTTGCAAAAATGGTTAACTTTAAAGAGGGATCCTTTATATATACGTATATATAGACAGACAGATATAAAATTATACAGATATAGCCATACACCTATAGCTATCATAATCCCAGATTTCATTCCTAGATTACATTCCCTAAAGCCTTGCACCTATCACTGGGGGTCAGTGAAATGACTCAATTCACTGTGTCTGCCAGATGCTAGTTATTTTCAAAAGATACATGGGCAGGTTAGCCTAGAAAAAGTTTCAATTTCTCCAGCAAAGAAGGGCAAGAACTCATTACTACTATTACAGTTCGCTCAGCATGTTTGTACAATCTTGCTAATCAGTGGTATAGCATACTTATAGTTTACTAAAATAACAGATCATCACTTGTCAGATGGTAAAATACAGAAGGAACAGATAGCACATTCCTTAAGAAAGTACTTTCAGGATTGAGGAGGTGTGAATCCTGTCTGAGAACACTCTATTTGCTTACCCTCCTCATCTTCCCACTACTTGGGAATTTCAAACAGCAGTTGGGGGAGCAAACATTTCTCCCAATTAAGTAATAAAAGCATTCTTTAACAGACATCACTGATTTTTATACTAAAAGTATTTTCCCCCCATTACAGTGAAGTTATCCAATACTCAGTGTCTTTTGAGGAATCCAGTAAACCACACTTCATCTAACTATACATTCCAAAGTAACTACCTACCTTTCTTCATGCTACATACCCCACCTTTTCCAATATACAAGCCTACCTTTTCAAGTTATTCTTTGGTAATTTAATTGGAGAAGGCTGGAATCCTTTTTTTGCAAATGCATGTTTATAAAATTATAAAACTACTTTTCATCTTCTTCAGGCTGATCTCCTCAAAAAGTCCTTTCACTTCACCCAAAGTGTAATTATATGTATGTATATCATCAAACCTCTCATTTCCCCAAGCGCCTACTGATTAAGCTAATCATTGTGCATTACTGTTAATCTGAAGGCTTTTTGAGGGCATCTAACAAACATAATTAAACCAACTGTTGAATTTTCTGCTTTCAGAAAACAGAACACTTCACAAAGCATCACATTATTTTTAAGTATAAGCTTGCATCACATTATTTTTAAGTATAAGCTTTCACATCCTATTCACCTTCAACATTTTCTGTGTTCTAAGGTGTTAGAACTTCACAGCCATCATTGCTTTTTTTACACCCTGTAGGGCTGCCTGTAAATTAGGCTTAATACTACTCAAAACCACAGAACTTATCTCTGGTTGCTGTTAAATAATAACAAGGAAAACAGATGTATGGTTGAACATTCTACTAGTAAGAGTACAAGACTCACTTTTTTAGCAACAGGTGACTCATGAGATGTTAACTTATATTTTTGCCAGCTTTCTTCGGAAATGACACCTTACTTAATGATTTAACTTACTGGCCAAATGAAACAGGTCATTGTTTCAGTATTGTGGTCTTTAATGTTTTACATTCAATCTTTTTGCAAAAATACTCCTTACATTGTTGCTACAGTCTTAAACTCTACAGGAAAGTTACATAAGTAAGAGCCTAAATTATCTGTCTGAAACAACTGACCCTGAAGCACTTACACTGTAGGCAAAGGAGGTCAACATGCTGAAACAGAATACTAGAAGTGCTACTGGACCTTTCAAAATTATGGAAGTGTTGCTTAAAATACTGCTTTAATTTTAAAAATGTCTGGTTTTGAAGACTTTGGTCTATGCTATATTACTGCCATCTTCCTGAACATTCAATTGGGCATCAGATTATTTTCCTGATTTAAGTTCATTGCAGTACATACAAGGAAATACATTGCTTTGGGACTCACATACAATTCCTAAAAACATCTAACTATAAACAATTTTTTTTTAAAAAAAAAAGGTAATTTTTATATTCCAGGAGCTCTAGAGTCAAGCACATGTAGACTTATTTTTTAATGGAGAAAAAAAAAAAAAGTAATCCTTCAGAGACCTACTTTGTTTTATTGATGTTAAATTATAACAGAAATAAAAGGAAAACATTTTCGGAGTACCATAAAATAACCACTCTCCAAAATTTGTTCCAGAGACACTGAGATTGAAAACTGACTGACTCCTCTTCTATCCATTACTTCTTATCTTCTCTGCTTTTCAAAACAGGTTAATAATTAATCAAATAACACAAGATGATAATCACTCGGGTAGTTTTGGAACCAAAACAGCTGATCCAGACCAAAAAAAAAAAAAAAAAAAATCAAATTCATACTGTAAGGCAAGTTTTTAAACTGTCAAGACATAAACAGAAACTCTCATGTGGAAGGACATCTACAGTTTGTCTAGCGACGAATTATAGTTCCACAAGCAAAAAGCATCCTGTTCAGTGTCAGAAACGGAATACGGTTTTGCTTCCTTCTAACTTCCTTCTAATCACTTTAGATTCACAAACCAATCAAGGATATGATTGAACATGTCAGACAATGCTCAGCTATATCTCACAAGTATTGTCATCGGGGACAACCCTTGTTGGTCTGATAATCAGGCTTTCAGATGCTTCATTCACAGTTAGTTTGGTTAGGAAGATAAGCACAGTAAGCACATGGCCCGTGCTGAGGCAGATGAGAACATGGTCTCTGGTGGTTGGCAAAATGCCATTCTGATGTTCATTATACTTATTATCTGTGTGATACCTCATTGTTTGTACTGTCATTATTGCTCTTACAGTAGAGGTTCTTTTCTACTCAAAGGGCAAACACTTTGTACCAACAGAAAGTTGCCCCCCAGTTTAGAAGGGACATTGAAATCCTTGAGCGTGTCCAGAGAAGGGCAATGAGGCTGGTGAGAGGCCTCGAGCACAAGCCCTATGAGGAGAAGCTGAGGGAGCTGGGGTTGTTTAGCCTGGAGAAGAGGAAGCTCAGGGGTGACCTTATTGCTGTCTACAACTACCTGAGGGGTGGTTGTGGCCAGGGGGAGGTTGCTCTCTTCTCTCAGGTGGCCAGCACCAGAACGAGAGGACACAGCCTCAGGCTGCGCTAGGGGAAGTTTAGGCTCGAGGTGAGGAGAAAATTCTTCACTGAGAGAGTCATTGGCCACTGGAATGGGCTGCCCAGGGAGGTGGTGGAGTCGCCATCCCTGGAGCTGTTCAAGGCAAGGCTGGACGTGGCACTTGGTGCCATGGTCTAGCCTTGAGTTCTGTGGTGAAGGGTTGGACTTGATGATCTGTGAGGTCTCTTCCAACCCTGATGATACTATGATACTATGGATGATACTATGATACTATGATACTATGAAATCACAGTGTGAGTTTTTAAAAAAGATCAAAGGAAAAGCTGCGTTGATTATTTATACTACTTCTCTAGCTAAGAAAAAAAAAATTACTAAATAAATATGAACTTCAGAAGCAGATACTAATATATTAGTATTGTTGCTAGTTACTGCATACTGTAATAGTATTTCATTGGACCTCAAAGTATAGCCTGATGTTTTTTTTTTCTATGACCTCATCTCATAAAGAAGGAAATTTTTTAAAGTGAGGAAAGCAGTTCTTAAACTACTTCCTACATTTTTTTAGGTCTGAAGTAATCCTTATTAGATAGACCAAGAAGTATGATTTCAAAAACTCTTCAGAAAGGCTAATGTCTTCTATCAAAACAAGCATAAAGAATTTGGTATACAAGGACATAAATGTAAATATATTAAATGTGACTCCTACCTACCATGACAACATTTCTAGTCTCTTTCTGAAAGGACAATCATTGCCGGTACAACTCCTACCTTCATGCACAAAAGGCATGGGTAAGTTGCTAACATTTTGTCCAATTCCTACAATGCTAGCAGGGGAAGAAAGTGCAACTGTCATTCTTGCCATCCAGTCAAGATAGTAGCTTGGTAGTCTGCCACCCGAGACACACAAAACAGACTGAATTATCTTCCCACCAACACAAACGCAGAACTTGAGCCCTTGTCTCCTTCACCCCTCGTGACCCATGAACACTACCCTCCTAAGCTGTACAGAAATGCTACAGTATTTAAGTTTTTTGACTGATTTTTCACAAGTTTTCTAATTTTTTTGATTTAGACTCTGGAAAGATTCCCTCCCCACCCAGCCATGGTTACTTTCAGAATATAACAAAACTGCTTTCTACCATTGTTATTTTCAGAATACCACAGCAATCAGTATGTTAGCCACAAGTTTACATCACTATTTTAAGAAATATGTCTCAGAAAGCTCTTCATGATTTGTTTACAGAGCCAGAAATCGAAAACCTATTTTAGTACAATGAGCGACAAATGCCTTCACTGCTATAATGAAAGAACACTATTCAGTTTAACTCTTACTTCAGACATAATCACTACAATGCATAATAGTGAGATAACTGATAAAAGACATTGTCCATCAGCTCCTCATTATGGATCTTGAAATAATACTTCTTGTTTTGATTTTTCTAAAACTAAAGAGTAGTCTTACTTTCTGTAGCAGGCCAAAAATCTACCATGAATCCTAAAAATATCTGCATTCACAATTTGCACTTAGATTAAAAAGTTTCTTCTTTGAAGAGTAACTGTTAAGGTGGCATTACAAAGCCATACATTTACTATTTCTCAGTGCCTCTAGATTAAGTGTATTCAGCTCAAAATCACCTGTTTTATATCTCACTTGGCACAAAAGGCTTATCCAAAATCTTCAAATCAAGCCATGCTCTTTTCTACAAACAGCAGGAAAAACAATCTCTTAAGTAAATTACAAACAGTCTCATAAATAAATTCTATCTCTTACATGAAAATAATTCTGCTAAGATAAGATCTTTATAGGTGTCAGAAATAACAAAACTATACTGTTATAAATGGGGACAGTGTTTTCCTGACCTGCCTAATTTACATAGACATAAATTAGTTTTGATGGCATCTAGAAAGAAAAAAAAAAAAAAGGTTAATATTCAAAACTGAGAGCAAGCTTGAAGTTAGCAATTCTTACTTTGTAAATTATATAAATATTAAACCTGTACTGCTGTTTCCATTATCCATACTTAAATCAAGATGTTATAAAGACTAGAAACCCAACAGTTCCATTCCTTTTGCTACCCTAAGGAAAAAAAAAAAAACTATGTTCTTTACATTGGTTGCATTTTCTCATTTTTATCTGGATGCCATAATAATGACAAGCAAACCTACACTTGTTTGAATATTGTTAAAATCATCTTTTTTTTTTTTTAATCACAATGTATCCAAAAACAATGTCTCATTGTAAGAGATGTAGCAGTAACTCATTTACTCATCTTACTGCATCTTAACCCACAGATACTCAAAATACTCAAGATACTCTAAGTCAAAACACAGAGTATTGCACCTGGTTCTCCAAACTATTTCACTCTGCGGACCTGCCATCTAATTACTAAAGTATATGTAACCAATGCTTAGGAGAAAGGAGTTTTCAGACTGGCCTTAATGGTTCTACTTGAATTAGCAAAGAGCAAATGGAACAGGAACGAATCTGTTGCAGAAGAGTTGATGTCTAAGAAAAGAGCATGTACATTATACACATACTGGATGAGCAATTACTTAAGACAAGCTCAAGTAGTACTGAGACACATGCACACACTACTAAAACGTACAGGGCTAAGTTATTATGTAGAGAAGACTGTAAGTTTCAAATAGCATGAGCAAGTATTTTAAAAGGAGTGAACACACTGCTCTTAAAAATCCAGATTGTAGCATCTGGTTATGGGGTAGAGACTGCGATTTTGCCAAAGAGGGATGATTTAGCTTTCATTTTGATCTAAATTAATACTGCTCAGTTATAAACTCCCTAGAGTTGTGACATCTGCACAGTAATCCTTTAAAGCACTGTGGTTCATCCCATAGAGAAGAGTTAATGACCACACCATATTGTGCTTCTAGAAGAGCATCTCTCTTTGAACACACCACTGAAACAGTTTATGTACGTAATTGTTACGTATTTTGAAGCAGTGCACTCTTATAGAGTCCCACTATTTCTTCTGCCCTTCGATTCCAGAAGGCACAAGAATGAGGAGAAAAATGAACTGTGAAAGAACAGCTAAATAAACATAATAATTCACACCTCATTCCTTCAGTAAGTTGCAACACACAACCAAAATGGAGGTGTAATAAGTTCAGCAGCTGCTAATGACTGGGTAATTGACCTTAGAAATTCTCACTTCAGCTAAGCTACTTAACTATTTCCAAGTTTCTCAGTAGACTGTAACTGTCCCACACAGCTAGTTTTAAGTTCCAGGGCAGTATTTATTGTCTTTACATCAAATGCTTATGTATTTCCAGCATACAAGAACATCTGAAAAGGTCAGTAATAATTCTGGAAATACTGAATTCCTAAAGAGATTGAGATATACACTCATCTTGCTACTATAAATTAAAAAAATAAAACCATATTGTATGTTAACAACAGTAAGAGACTTACTCAAAACAGTATTTTAATTCTACAGTCTAGCTGCCTACAGAAACAAATAAACAAAAAACCCCACCAAACTTCAGCACACAGGTGATTTCTAATAATTCATAAATTAAAAATAATAAATTATACTTCTTCCCTTCAGATTAGACACCTCCTTCCTCCAATCAGAATAGGGCATATTCGCTTTCTTCACCTATTACTTCCTGTAACACATGAAGCTTATAAACCAAGTTGCAGAATAAAGTGCTTCTCAATCTCTGACTATACTTTGAAGCGATAAAATCTGAATTACCAGACGAAACAAATAATCACAGAATGGTTTAGGTTGGAAGGGACCTCAAGGATCATACAGTCCAAACCCCTGCCATAGGCAGGGACACCTCCCACTAGAACAGGTTGCTCAAGGCCTCATCCAATCTGGCCTTGAACACCTCCAGGGAGGGAGCAGCCACAACCTCCCTGGGCGACCTGCTCCAGCGTCTCACCACCCTCATTGTAAAGAACCCTTCCCTAACATCTAGTTTGAATCTCTCCTCTGCCAGTTTAAATCCATTACCCCTTATTCTGTCATTACAAGACCTTGTAAATAGTCCCTCCCCAGCCTTCCTATAGGTCCCATTTAGATACTGGAAGGCTACTATTAGGTCTCCTCAAAGCCTTCTCTTCTCCAGGTTAAAGAGCCCCAACTCTTGTAGCCTGTCCTCATAGCAGCATGGAACCCAGCATATTGCTGGCTTCCATGGGTCTGTTATTTTCTAGTGCACTGAAAATAAAAAAATCTCAAGGTTACACTTTGCTGAAAATCCTCAGGGAGCTACAAACAGAGATTTATAGTTCAAAAAATAAAAAAGGAACGCTGTCTTCTTTCTGATTGTTCTTCTTTCCAGCTATCTAATTTGCTATCATTCCATCTGGACATGGAATACACATTTTTGCACATGAATCAACTGCTTCAAATGTACCCAGGGCTTCCTACTCCTTATATGATGCTTCAAATGTACCCAGGGCTTCCTACTCCTTATATGATAGGTATGATCCCTTCTTGTACACCGTGTCATAGCGTTTAAACTGACATCTGTTAACAGGTTTTAACAGCCTTGTTCTACTTTTTTTTGTCTGTTGCACAATAGTGTCACAATAAACAAAGCAAGAATGCTAAGAAAATGAACAGTGATCAATTACATTGACAACGCATGTTGACATCTTTGTGACTTTCCTGAAGGCAAAAGGCAAGCCCATGCAGGTGACAATTTTTACTAATACAGTCCACCAACACAAATGTGCCTAGCAGGCTTCCTCAGACACAGCGTTCTAGATAGCTGGCTGACCTCCCCACCCCGCTCCTATTTCAGAGCCCTGACAAGCTCACAAAGGAAAAAAATGCTAAAGTAAATCCAACCCATGGAGTAGTCATAAAAAACAAGGATGGTGGGCTAACTAAAGCAAACGGTACCAGACAAAGCCTCAAAGAACCCGAGTTCGCATAATTCTTTCACAAGCGTATATATAACGGGAGGTTGCCTATTGCACTTAAGAGCTAACAGTGATTGGTCAAATATTATAGTGTTACTTTCTCCAATTCATCAACCAATCTAACTACTCTTATTTTGTGACTACAAGACAGGCTATGAATTAGCCAGATATGGTAGACACCAAATTACTGGAAATGAGACTATGAATAGGAAAAAGACAGGTTAACAAATCATTTGCAGGATTTCTGAGGTGATTCATTCCTTGGTTTTCTAAATTTCACCAACCTGAGGCATGGGACATCAAGATAACTGTTACAATACAGGCTATGCATCATCTTTCAGGAATGGTATAAACTCTTCAGAAGCTACATGTGGATCACAATTTCATTTGCTCCCTGGATCCAACTACTTGATAATCTGCATCAAGACATGGTAAGTATTTTGAAGAGGAAACCTGTCATTGAGGACTATGGAAAAGGCTTTACACTCAACTTTCTTAGTTATTAATGTAGACGAGTATATATCAGGCTTTTCACATTTCCTAGGAGAGAAGCTGAGTCTGCATTTACCTTGACAATCTCGCTACGTAACTGTTTCCTTTCTCAAAAGAACACAAAAAGCCTATATGTCACATAGCTTGAAGACAGACTATATGAAAGCTGCCTTTAAACCAGAGGACTTTATCTGTTTTGAAAACAGGATATGGATGAAAAGAGACAGAATTGAGAAGAAGCTTAATAAAAAGTAAAGGCAGTATAAGATCTCCCAGCAACACAGTTCTACACAAGAATAAAACCCATTGTCAAACAACTGTATATAAAAGATAGCTTGTACTTTGCTATACATTCTTCTAGGATTGCTAGTGCAACAGTATGATTTTAGAAACCTTTGTAGTCTTATGATTTAACTTTTCAATAATGCCTCCCTATACTAGAGATCGTCTATGAGGCTGGTAGTTTTCTCAAAGTGGGGCAGGAGGACAACAATATCTTATTGTCAACTTCTAAATGACTTCAAGAAATTACTGCAGAATGAGAAATACTTGCTTTTGTAAGTAGACTAACTTTGCCAGGCCTGTGGTTTGCTAGTATACCAACTCTGACACATTAACCTATAAAAAGCTTATAAACTACAAATTTGGTGCAAGTTTCAGATTCTCAATGGCAAAGAATTAAGAAATGCTTTCTCATATTCAATCCACTAAGGCTCTACAAGTATTGCTTATACTTTTGAAAAAAGTTTCAGTGATCTACCAGAATTGAGACCTATTCTTCCATGATCAAAATGAGGCTAATATTCTGTTTTTCATGTTCTTAAGAAAACTTAAGTTAATACACCTTGTATGAAAAAGCATGTACTTTTCATCTTTGAAAATGCCCATTCTCTGAATCAAAGACTGCAATGGGAACCTGCCTAGTGCTTCACCATACAGATTTAACATCATGACAATCAACCAGGGCCAGCCCATCTCACCCTCTAATTCCTTTATACTCAATATGAGGCTGACTCTCATTAATTACCTTAAACTGTGGTAATACAAAGTATTTTTTCTCTAGTAGAAAACCGTAAGAGATAATATACAGTAAAATTGTTTAATTTACAGAATGAAACTTAAATAAGCTCTGAATTCTTCAATGCTTTATGGAAACTATAGCATATTGATCCTTAAATAAACTTCCACTGCTAAAATTGCTTGACTTGATTCCAAAAAGAAAGCGACAGATCAGAACCTTTCCTTACGTTTGATAAGAGAATTTTCTGTGAGAGGTACAATACACAGTCTGGGTTTTTTAGTTTAGTGGGTTTGGTTTTTTTCATTTTAGGGGGGTGGGGTTTGTGGGTTTTTTTTTTCCCCCCTTTTTTTTTTTTTCATCAGTTAGAGTGTTACAAACACTAGGAAAATATATTTTTCAAAAACTTAAAGAGATTCTTCACAGATTTTTGCAGCCTTCATTTACACTGACAGGACAGTTGGTGTCAAAAAAGCTGAAAACCAGCACCACCAATAAAGCTCCACTTCAAGTTGTGCATTTCTAATGAGTGAAAACCATACATCTCACACACTGCCCAAAAATTAAAAAAAAAAAAAAAAAAAAAAAAGTTTTACAACTGCTACCTGACCAACAAGCAACTCAGTCAGTTCCAACAGGAAGGGGAAAACACAGGAAAAAAAAGTAGTTTGAAGGGAGTGACTATCTATGCCTGAGTTTTGGCAGCAAAAGATAACCAATACTTCCATTATTTTTCTCTCATGTCATTTAACTCACCCTTAGTTATTTATTAAACTGTACTTTCCAGGAGCAAGTTTAAAATGTTCACTTTTCCACAGAAGTAGTTCTCAGCTGTATTTGTTGAACTAAATAGCTCAAAAGACATTTAGAGAAGGTTGCATAACCAGCTAACTTGGATTCATATAGTTCTTTAGAACTGTTCTGCTTCTACCTTATTTCTTGAGACAGATAATGAGATTATGAGGAAAATATGGTTATTCTTATGATTCAGTATATAATTTATAAGGTAGAATTATTTTTTCCAAAAGTAAGCTCTATTTTGAAAAAAAAAAAAAAAACCCACAAACTTATCCCTGCCTCATTCTGATAAGACAGGGCAGTAAGGCCTTCTAGTCACTATTATTGCAATATTTTCCCTATGCCTTCTATCAATTCACACCGAATGCTATCGTGATTTTCATCTCTATGACGAGCAAGTCATGTTCATGGAAACTAACTAGAAAAAACTACTTTTCTATGGGGTTAAAGAAGAGTAGAAAGGTTTCACAATCCAAACCCAGTATAAATTAGAGCACTCTGATAATCCCTACAAGTCTCTTTGCACAAAGACTACAGGAGTTTGGGAAAAAAAAAGTTATTGAAAAAGTTGTGCTTACTGGAATACACACTCAGTTGTGTACGTGCCTGGTTCATCTGTCAAGACAAGAAATCAAGTCTGTCTAAGCTGTGTTGTATTAGTAGCACATTAATACACAAGAAGACAGATTCTTAATTCAAAATTCATACCTCATCATGAGTAGTTGCATGTTAGCTTGCAGAGGTTCAAATTCAAGAGAATGATTATGAAGGCTGCTAGTACAAACATTTCTTTTCAAGATAACAAAAAAAATCTTGGCAGAAATCAAGACATATAATTAATCCAAATTTGTTCTACTCTTATGAACTAAAAAAAAAAATTAAAAATAGTAATATGTGCATAAGAACATATTAAACAGCTCTTTTTTTTAAATTGCACTATTTCTGCCACATGTTCAGAACTAAGTAACCCAAAATCATTTATCTAACAGTTCTAGTTTCTTATAAGCACTTTTAAAGAAAAAAACTCTGAGGTTCATTAAAAGACCTCAACAGACATACCTGAAACCAATAATGCATTTAATTAAATGGGGCAGATCTTCCCCAACAACACAGTCTTCAAAAACGGCTAATTCTAACCATCAAGTGCCATTCCACAGCTTATGAAACTTTCACGACATAGTATGCCACTAAAGCACCCATGTGCACTATATGCTCATTCACGTACAAACCCTAGCCATGAGCACCGAGTGAGGACACCCAAGTGAAGAGATGTACTGATTTCTATTTAACTTATACTAGTAGGACACAATGGAATATAATCAAGAAAATCACAAAGCAATCAAAAGGACTCAGATTTCGGCATCTGCATTTAGAACAAACAAGCTTTTCCCTCAGATCCCCAGTCCCGTGGAGCCAAGTTGGCCTCTTTTTGGCAAGGCTTTTGGATGCCCTCAAAGCCACAGGCCCTCCTAGCATACTCCCGTTCTCCACTCTTCACTACTGCGTGAGCGTACCTTAAAACTAACTACTCCTGCTGTGCTCATCTCATTTTACTGCCTTCATTACAAAGTAGCTCACGACTGAATTTGCATCCGATCACAAACCTGCGGCGAGATCTTGAGGAACCGCCGTTACCTCAAGGTGAACTCTCGGCCAGCGTCCAAGTCAGAGCTGTTACAGATGACGCCAGGGACAGCAACAGCAGCCCGCCGAACAACCTGAGGCAACGCCAGGTGTTGTTCACCCAACAATAATCCAACACTGCTGATAAAACGCCGAACCACCGTGGCTAACCTCTCCATGAGAGACAACGCGGTGCCGTCACACGGCTGCCAGGCTGCGACCGGGAAGCAGGAAGCAACAGAACCGTAGTGAACACGGCGCATCTGAACGCGGCTCTCATTGACCGCCTCCGCCGCCACAGGCAGCGGGCCGAGTAGGGACACTCGCCCGCCAGGCCCGCTCCACCAGCACCGCCCAGGGCACAGGGGTCGAGGCCCGAAAGCGCCGCTGCCGGCTGCCGCCACCCACCTGTAAGCGCGGACCCGCAGCCCTGAGGCGCCCCGCGGCGCGCGCCCGCAGCGACCGTTGGGCCCGGCAGACGGCTGTGGGGGCGCGTGCCTGCACTCCCCGCCCCACTTCCCGCGCTCCCCACGACTCACCGAGAAACCGGCCCAGAAGGGGCAAGAGTGGCGGACGCGGGCCGAAGTGGTGAGCGCCAAGGCGGCGAAGCTGACGGCCACGATGAGGCAGCCGAGCACCATCTGCGTGACGCCCAGGGCCAGCATGGCCCGCGAGCGGGCGCGATGCTCGCGTAAGCGGGACAGGTTGCGGGACAGCGCTGTGGGGCTGAGGGCACGCGCCCCGCCGGGGGGCCGCGCAGCCCCACCGCCGCCCACCGGCATCCTCCGCCGGACCTCTCACGACACGGCCTCCTTCTGCCCCCGGCGCCCGGCAGGGAGGGCGCGCTCCGCGGGACAGCCGGGCGCGGACGCTGCAGGCAGCCGCGGCGCATGGAGGAGGAGCTGCCCTGCCGCCCCGGGTGACCTGTGCGGGGCACGGAAGGCAGCGGCCAGGGGGCAGAGCACGGCAGGACAGGTGGGAGAGGGGCTACATCCGTCTCCGCTCCTCGCTGCAGGCGCAACTGGGGCTGGTGCGGGGCTCCAACGCAGCGGGCGCGGCTCGCCCTCAGCCGCCGGCGGGGGCGGCTCCGGCCCAGCCCCGGCGCAGCTGGCTGGGCGCACGCACTGGGAGAAGCGGAGCCCCGATCTCTGGTCCAGCGCGGCTCCCGTCTCTTTGGCAGAGGGAGGGGGAGAAGCAGGGAGGGGAAGGGGGAAGGGTTGTTTACGGCCAATGGCGGGCGGAGGCAGCGGCAGGAAGATCAGCGGCGGCCGCCGGCGGCCCTGCGAGGAGAGCGATGTGTGGAGACGGGCGTTCAGCGGTCCGGCCGGGGCACCCCCAGCACCAGGACAGCGCCGAGCCGCGGTCTTGCGGGGCAGACGGCAGCTTCCCCGTGCCTGCCTGCTGCAGCCCGGGCTTGCCGTACATCAGGCCACCGATGGGAAAATCTCTGCCGCCTGGGCTTTGTGGAGCAGGGTACCTGGCTGCCCCTGCCCCCATGCCCGGCGCTGGGTGGTAGCGTCCAGCCGTGAAGGGAGAGAAGTGGTATTCCTTCGTGCTGTGCTCAGAGGCATTGTAATCTCCCCCCGCCCGAGTACTAGAACCAAGCTTCAGCTTGCAGTACCGTTATTTGAAAGGCGGTTTTCTGCAGACGGGAGGCGACAGTGGTAACCTGTAACAGCTTAAAAACACCTAGGCCTGCTTGTGAAAAACACACCAGGAGAAGCCAAAGCTAAAAACAGCATAGGTTAAGTAGTAAAATGAGCCGAGTTTATGGGAGTGTAGCACCGTAACAGGCTAGAGGAGTGTGATTGATATACACACACACACACAGAGTAAGTGGTTGGTGTAGTGCACGTACCTCTAATACTACAACTTTTCTTTTTGTACAAAATACATCAAAAATGCACCCCAAACACCACCTGGAAACTATCTCAGAATCTTTGTCTTTGCTTTCAAGAACTCTTATTTGCTTACGTTATTTTCCTGGTGAGGTGGGGAGGGGGGATGTAAGCCTTGACAAGCAACAACATTCTCATACAACATTCAGACATATTACTGTTAACAGGAAACAAACAAAAAAGCAGCTTGTCAGTTTTCACTTAAATCACTATGATATACATGGGTTAGGATAACAGATAACAATGCTGTCAGCCCAGCATGGCTAAAATATTATTGCACATGTATTGGAGGGATATTTTAATTAGCTTCAAAAAGCACCTGACAAAACTACACTGAAGAGACAGCTGTTTTGCTACGGTTTGGGGTTGTTTGTTGGGGGTGTGGGTTTTTTTTTTCCTCTAATGCAGAATATCACAAGCAGTAACCAAAAGGAAGGATTAGCATTCAATGGCTCCATTTCTCAGACTGAGCATGAATGGAATATGAGTTAGTCAGAAACAGAGCACCATCACACAGACATCCCCTTGGCCCCTGAGTTGGTATTCATTAATTGTCTGCCATCACAGGAGTGCTAGGTTCCATCTGAAAGCCCAGGTGGAATAGCTAGATGAAGAGGGGTGGGGGCCTATATTAATGAATCATAGTGAATTTTTCTTTATGCTAGCTCACACATGAATCTCTTCTTGTTTTTAATCAAGTAGATCTGTTTGCTGACAAATATTTGAAACATTACTTCAAAGTATACTTTTCAAAGTTAAAGAAGTGTCTCTTACAATATTCTGCCAGAGTTAAATGGCCTGACAACAAAAAACCCAACCAAAACAAAACCCAGAACCAAACTGAACCTTCACAATTAAACAGTTCATTCCAAGACCACCCAAAAACATTTAAGGTTATTAAACAGCAGGCCATTTAGAAATCATAAAGAATAAATGCATTTAAATCGCTGAGTGATCTTGCTCAGGACTGGGATGGCCTTAGAGAAATTAGGGGACACAGTAGGAACCCACAGGTGTTTAGATCATATCTTTTTTACTCCAATTTTTCTGAGCATTCTGGTGTAGAGAGATACTGAACAGGGTGTGAATTATCTCCAAATAGAGTTGTTAGTTTTCTCTGAAGGCACCCAGTTGCTGGATTTGAGAATTATTTGAGGAGTATTATTGTCCTTGTCTTTAAATGCCAAATAATCTAAAAAAATATTTTCAGTGGTATTTCTCAGTGCTGTATACTTAAAGTAGGATGCAGTACTAAAATTTATTCCAGAACTGTAGTAACCAAAGCTTTGTAGTACCCATATTTATATCTGATATGCTAGTTTTTAATTTAACAAATAATTTTATTTCCTGAAAGCAGCTAGAAGGGCACTACATATCATACTTTATTATTAGCATATTAAAAAACATCAAAACTCAGAAGCCAGCATGATAATGATCTCACTTCTACAACAATTGTCTCATTACTGTCAGTCTTTACTGGCTCCCAACCAGTTCACAAAGCAGCTGCATGCTTCATATTAGGAACTATATTGGTGGATCAAAGTTTGTATTCATTCTGCCTCACTTTCAACTTTGATGAATTTCATGCATCTTTGTATCTACAATTGTTATTTGGAAGCAAGTAAATGACAGAAACAGAAAACAAGCAAAAAAGTAAGTTCACAATTACAGTAAGCCTCGCTCACCAATTAATGGATAAGGAAACTAAGAAGGTGCCCTGCCACTGTCACTTATACATAGCATGCTTCATATTTGCACGGTTTGCATCATTTCATTAATTTTATAAACAGCTCTTTCCTGTGTGCATATAGCTCTAAGGACATAAACTCTAATGATCCTAGGACTCTAGGTTGTCCTACACCATGCACATCCTAAAGATGTAGTAGAAACTGATCATATGCAGTAGTATCACTGGTGAAAAATAGATACCTGACATATCTACACATATGAGACAAAGTTTTAGTACGTTATCACAACCTTTTTTCCCTTCCTTTTTTTTAAATCAAGTGCATATTGAAAGCAGAAGACTTCAAGAAAGAAAATGCTTTGCTGTCATTTGATTATTTGAGCATCACACACTACTATAGCGCAAATTTCTCATAACCACTCATGAAATACAAGATATATTTAGGGTCAAACACATGGAAGAGCTGCCTTCATTAAAAAAAAAAAAATCTTTATTATTGCAAGCTAGCAAATGGCTGCAAACCACAGAAAGCAATACGATAAACTTTCTGGCTACAGGTGTTAGAGCTAGTAGTACAAAAAATGGGAATGAGATAAATGGTACTTGGCCAACATTTGCATTTTTTATGAGCTCATCTTTGGTCACATCTACCTCATTTATTTCTACGTTATTTAACATTCCTCCTCATGATTCCCTACAACAGCAGCAGCAGCTTTGCTGGGGCAATAAACACAGTTTTCATGCTCATTAAAGTCAGCAGCCTTAAGTCTTGATTAAACTGAGACAATTACACAAATTGGAAATCATTAGACTGGTATTTTAAAAATAAACATTTTCTGTCCCAAAGGATGCACTAGCATAAAATGACCATTTTATACCAAGTTAAGTTTACCCCATGCAACTATTAGATTAATTTGCTTGTCTGAACCTGCAAGTGAGAAATAGCTTGGAAAAAAAAGAAGCAGCAGGCTGGAGAGTTGGGCAGGAAGAGATGTAATGAAATTCAACAAGGGCAAGCCTAGAGTTTGCATTTGAGAAAGAATAACCCCAGGTACAGGCTGGGGACTGACCTGTTGGAGAGCAGTGAAGGGGAAAAGGACCTGGGGGGTCCTAGTGGATGGAAGGTTGACCCTGAGCCAGCAATGTGCTCTGGTGGTCAGAAAGGCCAACACCATTCTGGGGCTGTGGGTGAGTAGGTCGAGAGAGTACCTCCTCCCCCTCTCCTCTGGTGAGGTCACATCTGGAGTATTGTGTCCGGTCCTGGACACCTCAGTTCAGGAAGGACAGGGAACTGCTTGAAAGAGTTCAGCACAGAGCCACGAAACTCATTAAGGGAGTGGAACATCTTCCTTACAAGAGAAGACTGAGGGAGCTGGGCCTCTTCAGTTTGGAGAGGAGGAGATTGAGGAGTGACCTCATTAAATGTTCATGAAGATGCCAAGAAGCTGGAGCCAGGCTCTCTTTTGTGATGCCCAGTAACAGAACGAGGGACAATGGGTGGAAGCTGAGGCATAGAAAGCTCCATGTAAACACAAGGAAAAACATTTCACAGTGACAGTAATGGAACACCGGAACAGGTTGTCCAGGGAGGTTGTGGAGTCTCTCTTTCTGGAGATATGCAAAACCCACCTAGATGTGTTCCTCTGATCTGGTATAGGTGATCCTGCTTTGGCAGGGGGGCTGGACTGGATGATTTTTGAAGGTGCTTTCCAAGCCCTAACAGTCTGTGATTTACATAATTTTAAGAGCAAAATCTTGACTTCAGGTTTGTGTCTGTGAACAGTTTAAAAGGGGGAAAAAAAAAAAGTGGCAGAGGAAGCAACTCTAAGCTTAAATCCTAGATCCGTCAGGGCAGGAAACACTATATGATCCACAAATATCCTGGATAGCTTTTGGGCATTAAGATGCAGAGAAGCACTGAACTGCAGAGCCAGTCACATTTTATGCAGATGCCTTATCCGTCACGTACACTGTGCAATGGTCCCTGTTCAGATGCAATTGTTGCATGCAATCTGTGCTGGTAATAAGGTTGTCAAATATTTAAATAAAATGAGGACAGCTGCAAGTTAGCTACAGCTTATTTTTTATTGTGTTGTCCACCCCCTTCCTGGGGTGGACAAAGGTGACTAGGCAGGAAGTTCAACAGCTAATAAAAAAGCCTTTTAGATGCAGAGGCTGAAATTTCTGGTTCTAAGTGCTTATTTGCCCAAACTCATCTAACTACCTTTAGCAAGTTTTTACACTACTCAAAAAAAAAAAGCTACAGATATTTAGTTTGATGCTTTAAAAAAAACACCTTTTTACTCTGCAAGTTCAGAACGCACAAGAATGTTGAGATTGATTTGCAACCTAATGCTCCTACAGAGCAAACATACCATAAAGATGGAGTAGGGGGAATAAAAATAAAAAGCCATATAAAAGCACTTTTGAGAGGCCAAATATTGGACAAGATTTGCCACATCACTGATGTTCAACATAGCATCTCACATATTACTGAGAGCCTGAAAAATATTACTTTCTTATTTTAGATGACATGAATTGATTTCTCTGAAGGTGTTGTCTTTTATAAATCCTACAAAAACTGTAAGTAATTTCACTGACACCTCTTTTTAAAGTGCCTACCTTGGAAAGAAGAAAACACTTTTCTTGAGCTTTCTTCGTAGCACTATCTGGTCTTCATCCAAGGATGGGTGAATGTTCCTGCCTGATGACAGCCTGAATACTTCTGCCACTTCCAGGTACAATTTCAATTGTAAATGGCAGGTTAGAAGTTGTTTTTGTAATGGGTCAGTTCTTTGCCTATTCTTTCTAGAACTTTATGGTTACACTGTCTTCCCTTTGAGAAGAATTAAAGAATTCCTTTTCAGGGATACAGATTTTTTTAAAGTCAGTTAAAAAAAAAAAAAATCACTCCTTTGCAGAATACTGCATTGATCTAACTCACGTTAGGAAAAGTAACAAATGTTTTAGCATGTTTGTATCATCAGACAACTCCACTGTGTAAATACCTATAATAAAACCATCTAAGATCCATGCTTCATCAAAAGAGACTCATCATCAACACTTAGTTGTTTTACATTGAAAGAGATTACAAACCCCACTGTTCTGAAGACAATTTTTTTTCTGATGTGTGTCACCCATGTAAGATATTCTATCTGAATAAATTCCATGCTTCTCTGAGATGTGTGGGATTCTAAAGCATTGTATAGCCTTCTTTTAAAAACAATATGACAGAAATTTACTATAAAACTAAGTCAGGAAAGTCTTAGTCTACAATTTCTAGGGGAAAACAAAAAGTCTTCAGGGAGAGATTATAACTTCTGCAAAATTAGTTTTTATGTATTTATGACTCATGTACAAATAATACTTGAAGAAGCCTCTATAAAACTGTTAGCCATATACACAGAGAATCTTCAATTGTATTGTAGAAATTTAAGTGGTTTATGCTCAAAACTGTAATTTACCATTCAATGTAAAAATTTAAGTACAGAGTAAGTCAAGAAACAACATTTGTTCTGTGAAAAGCTTGTCTTAGCTGTCCAAAGTGGTATGAAAATCCAATCCTCGCTTGTTCTGAATGTGGGCTATGTTTTTCAACAGTACACAAAGCTTGCTTTCCTCTTGAAAGTGCTTTTAAAATGGGGTATTCATTCAGCACAGGAGTGTGGCTCTCCTTAAAAGAGATTTGTGTGGTCAGAAAGAACAGGGCTAAATCTTCTTTTGGCATCTGATTAAATATTATGAGGCTTGTGATTCAATAGATATATACTTGAAAGGAACTAGATCACTCCAAACAGGACATTAATATATGTATGTTTCATTGTGTCAGATTCCTGCTGAAAAGTACTGGAAGTATTTAGAAGGTTCTCTTACTCATCCTACAAACAGTAACTCCTATTCAAATGATTATGCCTAGTAATACTTGTAGATGATGCCATCCTCAAAAGGAAAATCCTCTGTTCTATAGCTTCCAATACAGCCCTTCAATGCAAAAGACTGAAATTCTCAACACTTGTCTGCTTAGATGCACCATATGATGACATGTGGGCAGCATTTGTTCTATGTTCTCTGTCTTTTAAAAAGCAGCTTACTGTTGGCCAGGGCAGATGCATGGAGTACAAATCAATATGGAGTACCAGTGCATAGTGAGCAGCATACTTTGCTACCCCTGTCTGGGGAACAGGGCTAGCAGCATCAGTAGCCACAGCAGCCTGTAAAGATGGCAGGTGGAGTTCAAGTCTCTCTTTGGTTTTAGCAATGCCAAGATGAGAAATATGCTGAAGAATTCTACTCAGTCATCAATCTGAGTTTCTCCCTTTTTGAAGTCTCAGGTGGAAATCTGTGATAATTTACAAAACACAAAAAAACCCCAAACAAAACAACAAAACACAACTTAACACAACCTTCTTAAATTGTGGTTACCAGAGACTAGTACAGTGAAATCTGATGACAAAAAAGTATATGTGGAATGTAAGCCAGGGGTATAAACTGGTTTGGCAGAAAGAAAAATACCCTGCAGGGTTTATAATAAAAACAGGGATATGAAAACATTAAATAGAGGTGCACAGAAAAAGCATTACTCTAACAGAGTCTAATTTTAACTATGACAAGCTTTTAAAAAGCAGACATTTCAATTGCCAATAATAATTAAGCAGATTGTCTTGCTGCCTTTTGTTGCATGAAATGGGGGCAAATTTACCAAGAGATGAACCCCCCTTGCATTCTAGCCAAGCCCTCAGAGATTAAAGGAGCTGAGGCAGCCCGGATTTATCTATTAATTGGGATGCCAATTAGGGTGGGTCCAAAACCAGATGCACTAACAGCCCTGTTTTGCTGTAGATCTGGTTGCATTTCAGCAGTCAGATGCACATATAACAGGGTTTATTTACACGTGCAACATAAATTCTTTATGATTGCTGGTGATGGGGACTCAATTGCAGAAGCAGCTTTATGAAAAAACAGTTGTAATTACTTCAGTAATTACCTGGGACAAAATACACCCAGTAGTGCCCTAGGTCATGGCTTACCAAATGGGTATCCCTCCTGGGGAGGGTCAGGAAGACAAATGCTGTTGATGCGTCCCCACGACTTTGCTGTCAAGTTCTTGGTCACACATTGGGTTCCTATAGGGCTAATATTTATACTTTGGTTTTCCATTCTGCAGGACAAAGGCATTCCAGGGCCACACCTCAGCCAACAGCTTTGATTTGATTGCTAATCTGTTTTGATCTCATCAAACATGGGCAGCTGGGCCTTTGCCCCGTAGCAGTGTCTGCTTTAGACCTAGATGCTTAACAAAAAAAGTTATGCTTTCCTACGTCCATTATTTATGCTTCCAATGCCCTTAAAGAAATTTGTGAGAAATTTAATTCCTTTTTTCTCCTTTATGAACTAGGAAAAGTAACAAGGTCAGCTTGAGTACAACTAGGATTACTCTTTATCCAGTATTTCTGCATGGTTCTTAATACCCTTTTTTTTTTTTTTTTTTAAAAATCTCTGTCCTGTAAAGCATTCCCTCCACGGGGTCCTTTTTACAGTTTGCCAGATTGTTTGGTGCCCTCTGTTTCACCCTCTGCAGCAAATCAGTATTTTTCCTGCTGGTACCACCAGAGACAGAAAAGGACAGATTTACCTCTCACTGAAACTGCTACAATTTCATACACATCTTTAAGTGCTACATTGATGTAGTTGAAAGTACATCGGGGGCCTGAGAGCAATTAGAGGCAGTTGCTCGATTCCATACTAGCTTAAGAACATTTAGGAATGTGTAATCCTCACAGAATGTATCTGTTATGTAAACTAAGAATTATTAACTGTGTAAACAATGAGGAATTGTAACAGTAGGCTCGAGAAAGAAGAGCAGCAGTAAACTGGTATAGATTAACTCTGCCTGCAGTCAGAGTGTCTCGTCAACTGTGTCAGAACATAAAGAAGTTCAGCTAAAGACCGTACGGACGAAGAGGATGGATGTCCCAAATGACCACCATGACACCCTCACAGTATACAATGAGCATGAGTGCAGGAGATTTACACATGTAACAAATTCCACAAACTAGTATCAACATGCTAATCACTTCTTAGAAAAAAAATGCTGTGAGATGCAAGCAGATGATCTCTGAATTTTACTGGCTTTGGTACGCTTAGGTGGAATGATCCCATGTGTCCAGCACCGAAATAAAGAAATGCCTGCTCCCTAACACCTCACTGGTCTTAGGGAGTTTCCTTGCTGTATTCAGTAACAGTTCCACTACAGAGAATGTGAGACTTAGTTGGATTCTTACTTCAACTTTCCAAATATTCCAATTCCCTATTCTCAATATTAAGTTTGTTAAGTTAGGGGAACAGCTGCTGGGTAAGCACTTAAAAGAGAAACCAAGTTTAGTAAAGGCCTTTAAATTCATGCATACACACTACAAGCTTATTATTTCACTCAGCAATTCAGATGTTATTTAAATCTAGCATCTGGTTAGTACTCCCTGTCCTCCATCAGACTACTGCCCAAAGGCAGTTCCTGTTGCATCATCAGCCTTGGGCTGTCTTTGCACATTGGTGAAAAGTTATTAAGTCTTTTTGGCTGACTCCTGGATTTCACAGATACATTCCATGCAATGACAAAACATCTCTTACACTGCAAGAGTAAAGGTGGCCAGAGATCAGGACGCAAATTTCCATTCCTCATGCATATAGCATTAATACAATGGCTTAGTGAGCAATTCCAAGATTATGCATTTACTGTTCATAGAAGAGGCACCTTTTAAATAAGTTCTCTAAATAGATTTTTTGCATGGTTGCAGGCTTACTCAAACTTAGAATATAAAGCCAAACAATTTGTAGCTACTACAAAAATCAGACAACAGAACACCTTAGAACGCTTCTTAAATGATATAAAATAGGGACAGAAATACTCCATTGCAAACCCTGAAGAACCTGGAATAGAATGACACAGCAGTGAAGATGGAAGCATATTTGCCAATTGCAGTTACCCAAGATACACTTACCTACGGTTGAGGACCAAAGTCTGTCTTATTATTCCACGAAACAGTATGACTGAGACTTCAGCAGCAGTGTAATAGCATCCTCAAATCTCAGAAGTAATTTTTTGCCCGAATTACATTCTACACGTTGACGAACAATATGAGAGAAGTTTTACTTCTCTGTTAATAGATGTGATTTCTTTGTATATGCATTCTCTGAAAGTTCTATACAACCTGAACATAACTTACATGAGAAACACTGTCTTTGAATGAATCACTGTATAACTTATCTTCTCAGTACTACATCCTCTTCGGCTTTTTTTAAAGGAGAAGACTTTAGAACTAATTTCCTAAAAGGTCAATCAGTCCTACAAAGAGTGCTTAATACAATGAAACTTATAAAAAAGCTCATCTGTTTTAAGATATAGACATTGCTAAGGCACTAGTGTTTTAAGACGATGTGTTTAGTTATAACAAGAATAATCCTGTACTTCAACAGTTTTGGTTTTCCTTCCCCTTCACTTTCACTCTCCTTCCTTTCTTTGCTTTCAGGTACGGTAATTTCAAAAGGTGTAGAAAAAGAAGGCAGAATTACTTGTCTGGAATTTTTTTTCCCCTCTTATGAAAGGAGAACTTTCACCTAATAGTGCACAGAACTTTCCTAAAAACAAGACAGAAAAACATTTAAATGGCACTTCACATTTAAAATACAAAAGAACTGTCCCTGCTGCTTACATATAGATACATATTCTATGCTAGATCAAATAAAGTTCATTCATGCAGAGATTTTCTCACTAACCCCTTCCTGATTTTAGAAGTATTTTCCCCAGTTTTCTTCAAGCATATTTTGGTTTTATTGTTTTCAGAGTTTTTGTTTAAAAAAAAGGCAACACCACAAACCAACAAATAGCTCATTAAATCACACTTCAGCTGAGTGACTATTTCCAAAAGTATTTCAGTTCTCAGTTTCTCTTACTTCACGTCCTACTGCAGAGTATTTTTTTCCTCAACAGAAAAAACATCAGAAAATAGTATTTTCCTCAGAAGTAGAGTTGAAGGAAATAGTATTTTAGAAGCTTGATTCAGTCTTCTTGTCATGTGGAGGCACGGAATTAACATGGCCGAGGCAGGAATAGATGTATTTTATTTTCCTGAAACCTCACCCCCAAAACTATAGACAGGAATTAATTTAGTTTAATTAGCAGACTCAGTTTGATTGAGAAGATCTTACAAGGATACCATAGATAAGTCTGACTATTTTAGAAGTCAGGAAATGGAAAAGGCTACGTTAATAAACACAGCTTTCCCAGTTATCAATCAGGCTGAGCAGAAAGTTTACTCACAGGTCAGTCAGGCTGTCTGAGAGAAAGGGCGGTCCAGATGCTTCTCAGCTCTCTCTCTTTCGAAGCACATCCGAGGCTCCCTAGGCCTATTGATCTTGCACAAAGGGTGCTTATGATGGGAAGCTGTCAAAAGCAGGCAGGGTCCTGGCCCTCAGGAGCTTGTCCTTCGCAGTGCCAGGGGACTCTTTCTGCAGGAGCTATCCAGATGCAGGAGAACTCTAAGGTGGGCACCCCAAGGCGGAACTCCCCCAATATTTATACCTTTCCTAGACAAAGGGCCGAGTTACCACTTCCTAGGCGTGAAGACCACAGCCAATCCCCAGCCCGATTCCAGCGTGAGCATCTGCACAGGGCACCCCTCATGCGGGAAGGGCCCTTTGCTCCCTCGCTTTACGCCTGCAGGGCGGCGGAGGGGGGAATGGGTTTTTCGCGCATTTCCTCTCCCCATTCAAACGATGGAGAGAGAGGAATTTTGGGATATACAGGACTCCAGGACATCTTGACACAGGTGCCTCTGGCTTCCTTTATGCTGTTCAGAGGAATTTTCTCAAAAGATGAGTCAAATCAAACAGGTTTTTGGTTCATGGGTTGAGCTCATCTGTCTCACAGCTCGAATATTTACACCAAATAATCATGCTTTTATTCCATGGCCTCAGGGAGCTGCAGTGCCTTTGGTTACCAACACTGCTAGGTTCTCATTTTCTTTCTTTTGCGTGCATTAGGAATGGACAGGGGAACAGAAGTCCACCAAAGACAACACACTGTCAAACAAAAGGAACTTGGTATCAGAGTAAGCAAACCATGCCATCATTTGCTTCAATGGCTGAGGTGTAGCACAGACCTTTCAAGCACAGTACAGACTGGTGATCTGTATACAGTGATCACAAACCTTTGCAATATGCCCAAACATTTCAGTTCTAATCAACCTTCATCAAGACTCACTTGTATAATTGCACAGAAGCAGCAGGCTAATTATTTGGTGCAGGTTTTGTAGCTCTTCACATATGTAACACCACTCAGTAGGGAACAACACATCAACAAGGCTAAAATGAATTGAAGTTCATTAAAGTCATCTCTAGATATATATCAAACCCAAAAAGTTCATCTTTGAATTGTATAATGATTTTAAAAGCATTTATAGAATGTAACCTGCCTTTTTTAACAACTTTGTTTTCATCCTCTGAAGCTACTTTTCATAACATACTTCCTGTATTCAAAAAACGCTGCATCTCCACTAACAAACCAACCTAAGGGACACATTTTGAAATGTCAGTTACCTGTATTCTGACCAGGAGATGATTTTGTGTAACCTCTCTACTACTGACATGGAACTTAGCTTTTTTTAAGTATCTCTACCCTACCCCCTGCCCTCCCCCCCAAAAAAAATGTTTTTATTGATCTAATAAAAAGAAACATTTAGCCAGTACCTTTGTCTTGCCCACAAGTTCTTCTGAAAACCTAAGCATCAAATTAAATTACTGCCTTCTTGATGGAAAAAGGAAGAACACTAGGAGCCTGTGCATTAGTAACTTTGATTTAGATAATTTAATGCTCTTTTCCTCTATGAAAATTATTCTAACCTCATTCTTTCTTTTCCGTTCCTTATCGGCTGAATGATGAGTAGGCTTAAGAGGCCTTGCAAATCACAAACAGACAGGTGGTCTAACAACAGACTTCCCATTAGCTGCATTAGCACAGTGTGGTTTTGGAATTTCAAGAGGAAGCTCTAAGCACACTGAGCTATTACAGGCTATTTCAATAAATCACAAAACATTTTATTTGGTTAGAGTCCTTTTAATAGTAATATTAAGATATGGATAGAAGTATCATTACTATGAGCAGATCTGATACACTAAATCTGGCTTTTTTCTATCTCATTGGAATAAAAAAAGAAGAGTTTTATTATCTGACAGAAACAGGATTTATCCCACAGTTCACAACACACAATACTATGACTGGTAGTATGTCTTTTACTCTACTGGGCTCCTGGCCTGAGAGTTTCCACTCCTTCACCTGCTGGGATTCATTTTCCAATGCATAGAGTATTACGGGCATTGAAGACTAATAGTAACTAGGATAGCATAGGCAGCACTATAGGCATCATATTGCTATGCAACAGTAAGTTCTGTAACTCAAGAGAACAGCTGTGAAGGAATTACAATAATTCTGCTTTACTGAAACAGTAGTACAGAAGAGGGTAAAGCAAATATTCAGTTGTGTATTGTTAGATAATAGTAAATGACCTTTTAAAAAAAAAATTATTTGTTCTTACTAGGAATGTAGTCAGACACTGGAACAGGTTCCCTGAAGTGGTATTATTTCCATTCCATAAAAGGAGATGGATTGATCATTATCTTAAGTATTTAGGAAAAGGCTACTAGGAGCCAGGAAGGAACAGAGGAGAAAGTTCAGAGCCGCTTGCAAGGAGTAGGAAGAACTGGAAAACTAATGCAAACCCAGAACATAAGTGCTGCCTTCACCTCAGAATGCACAAGCACAGGAGAGATCCTGTCCCCCTATTGGGTCATGAGATCATGACCAAACAGCTGCCATCCAAGGGTGCTGTGGTTTGAAGGTAAACCTGGAAATTTAAACCCTGAAATGAAAAAAAAAAAAGTCCACTAAACTAATGATATCCCATTTCCCCACAAGGAAGGTGACTGAATACAAAGAAACAAAAGGCAGCTAATACAGCGGATCAAAGCCATATACATACAAACACAAGCATATATACAATTGCAGTTGTATTGGAATGACTCTCAACTACACATTTCCTTGTTTTTGAGAAGAGTTTGATATCAGAGAAGCATAAGGGATTCCACTGAGCAAATTCAACCCTACAGTGAAATTTTTGGCTGCTCCTAAGTAAAACACACTATAACCCAGGTTTTCTAATATCTTAAGAACTCATCTTACTGTAGTGCCTAAGAAGTTATCCCACCTTAATCTGAAATCTTTGTTATTATATTTAGTCAGTGACAAATTTGAGGTAGTAGATTCTTCACAGAAAAAACATAGTGTCTGGTGAAGATGATGTAAACAAAAGCTGCAGTTTACCAAAATGCATAGGCTATTTTAACAAGTCCTCTTGAACAGCATCGGAGAGCAATCTCATTTCAGTACAACACAGCCATTCTGGCCCTCCTCTACTCAAGTTCAAGACCTCTCATGAACTCTTCTTCACAGATGGGAAAGTATCCAACAAAGTAGTCTTTGATCACCTCCAAAGGGACAGGTATATCCAAAGATAGTCTAACGACAGACTCAAATTAATCACTACTGCAAATATGCTGCAGTAGATTTGCTGGTCTTTATTACTCATGTCTGTTTCCCTATGTATCCTTCAGATACAGCACTGCACAGACATGGCACACTTATTAGATAAGAGACCCCTGAAAGACAGTTTGATCTATAATTTTTCTATCTAGTAATGAAATAATTATCCTTGTAAGAGTGATTTGCTGACATCCTTAACATATTAAGTGGCATTTAAGAAAGCATAAGCCTGTGATACTACTTGCTATCTTCTTAGTTCCCCAAGGAAGGATAGATGCACTAGCAAAGTAAGATTCAGCAAGTAGTATGGTTTTAAACCCTTTTGAAGCAGTGCTTTAAAAATATCCTAAACAAAAGGGCTTCTATTTTCACATAAATCAATTACTAGTTTTACAGTATCTCACAGTGATTCCAGCTTTAAACATTACTTGCTCTTTCCCATAGCACTCAGCAGTGAGCAGCTAGTTTCCACCACAGGGCAACACACAGGATGTAGCAGACTGGATTATCAGTGCTGGAGAACTGCTGCAAGGTGGTATTGTGCATGCCACGGTGCTTCCCAGTCAGACACATGGGAGTGCAACACAAGTGCTTAATTAATTACATAGATTAATAGGAAACAACTTATTTGCAATCATCTAGCATTCCCTCTCATAAGCAATCTTTATTCAGGCATAGCAACTTGATTGCATAGCTCTCACCATGTGCACCCATAACAAAGGATTTCAGAATGGCTTAGTGATAGAGAACAGAATAAGACACAAAGACCAAGATGATGAAGCTGATGAGGCCTTCTACAGGCAGCTAATGGAAGCCTTGCAATTACAGGCCACGGTTCTCATGGGTGATTTTAACTACGCAGATAGTTGCTGGAAGGCTTAGCCAGCCAGCCACAGTCCAGGAGGTTCCTCCAGTGTATTGATGGCTACTTCTGGATGCATGTGGTGGATGAGCCAACTAGGAGAGGAGTGCTGCTGGATCTTACATCCACTAACAAGAAGGATCTGGTTGAAGTGCTGAAGGCTAAGGGCAGTCTTGGCTGCAGTGACCATGAGATGGTAGAGTTCAGGATCTTGTGTGGTAGGAACAGAACACCAAGCAGGATCACAACTCTGAATTTTGGTAGGGCAAACTTCGGCCTCTTCAAGAAATCACTAAAGAAAATCCCATGGGACAGGGAACTAGAAAGTGAAGTGGCACAAGACAGTTGGTTAAATTCAAGGACCACTTCTTCCAAGCTCAGGATCAGAGCATTCCAACAGGTGGGAAATCAAGAAGAGCCAGGAGACCAGCATGGTTAAACAGGGGACTGCTGGGCAAACTCAAGTGGAAGAGGAGAGGGTACAGATCACAGAAGGAGGGGTAGAAGATAACATGTTGTCAGAGGATGCAGGGAGGGAGGTAGCTAGGAAAGTTAGGGCCTCCTTGGAATTAAATCTTGCATGGAAAGTAAAGGACAACAGGAAGGGATTCTTCAAATACATTGCAGACAAAACTAACACTGGAGGCAATGTAGGCCCATTGCTGGGTGAGGTGAGGTGCTGGCGTGGTAGGCCCATTGCTGGGTGAGGTGAGGTGCTGGCGTGAGAGGCAACACAGAGATGGCAGTTACTGAATGCCTTGTCTCAGTCTATACTGCTGGAGAATGTCCTCAGGAGCCTCAGAGGAAGTCAGGATAAAGGAGGAGTTTCCCTTGGTTGATGAGGACCGGGTTAGGTAGTAAGCAGCCTGAATGTCCAAGAATCCATGGGTTCCTGGTGGGATGCACTGTGGGTGCTGAGGGAGCTGGCGGAAGTCATTGCTAGGCCATTCTGTCACCTTTGGTAAGTCACGTCTCACACTTTTGGTAAGTCACTCCAGTCTTCAAAACGTCCAAGAAAGAGGACCTGGGAAACTATAGACCAGTCAGCCTTACTATCCCTGGGAGGCCAATGGGATCCTCGGGTGTATTATTACAGGGGCAAGAGAGGTTCTCCTCCCCCTCTGATCTGCCCTGGTGGGCATCTGCATCTAGAATGTTGTGTCCAGTTCTGGGCATGTCAGTTCAAGAAAAGACATGGAGCTGCTTCAAAAAGTCCAGTACAGAGCCACAAAAATGACTAATGGAGTGGAAAAACTCCCTCGTCATGAGAAGAGACTGAGGGAGCTGGAGCTCTTCAGTTTTGAGAATACACTGAGGGATGACCTCATTAATGTTTATAAATATGTGAAAAGCAAGTGTCAGGAGGACAGGGCCAGGCTCTTCTCAGTGACATCCAGTGATAGGATAAAGAGCAATAGGTGCAAGCTGGAGTGTATCAGGTTCCACATGAACATAAGGAAACATTTTCTCACTGTGAGGGTGACAAAACACTGGAACAGGCTGCCCAGAGTGGTTCTGGAGTCTTTTTCTCTGGAGACATTCAAAACTCACCTGGACGTGCTCCGCTGTGACCTACTCTAGCTGATTTTGCTCTGGCAGGAGGGTGGACTAGATGATCTTTTGAAGTCCTTTCCAACCCCTAACATTCTGCAATTCTGTGAAAAGGATAGAAATTGGTCTGGCATGATCCCCCATTTATTTAGGCAGAAGTAGTTATTAATATATTTTTAATCTAAGTCCATCTGGCATTTTAAGGTGTTGCCTTCACTACTATCCTGAACACTTCTGGTGACAGGTGTAGCAGTAAGCTCTGCTTCCTCATGTGCAGTTAGGTTGGAAACCCAACCTTTAGTAGGCTTAGAAATCTAGAGCAAGTGATGTCAACATCAGCAAATGACATCAAATGCAAAGATGTTGCCATGCTGCCTGGCGTGCACGGTTCTTCCAGTGATCATTCTGTTGTCCTCAGGAAAAAATCCAAAGTTTTTTTCCTTTTTTTTTTAACTGGAGACTACAAATCTCTACATGTGATGTTAACAGTACTGTTAAATCGACATCAGTACAAAGGCCGGGTTAACAGCACAAGCACATGCATTTCAAACAGCTAGCTACAAGCCCTTGTCTGCTTCAGCAGAGGATCACATCAGCTGTTATAGTCAAACACAGTGGGCAGCCTATTACACGTTAGGAAGGCTCTGTCATTTAAATGGACTAATGAGTCTATGACTACTAGATACAAGTGTCTGTCATATTTATTAGCTCTGAGGTGGCAAACAGCTTTTCTCATAACTGCTGAAGTAACAGATGAAACAAAAGTGAATTTGCTAGACCAGAATGAAAACTGTTACTTCAAGAGCTGTAAACAAAATCCAACTTCAATCATCACTTGAAGCTGAACAGCCTACAGTTATGATCTCCCATAAAAACTGAACACACATCCCTCCACCCCCAACAACCCTGTATAAGCTTGGAGCAAGTTTCTCCCATCCAGAGGCTTATATATGAAAAGGCTGCTTTAGCACCACTCGAACCAGCTGGCTTTGCAGTTTTTGGACTGCAAGCAAAGAGGGCATTACCATTCCTGCCAGGAACATAAATGAAATGTGGATAAAAACATTCTGGAAGCTGAACCCAGCTTTTTCATCAACGTGCTGAATTTCAAAAAGTACTACAGCAAAAAACCCTCAAGTGTCAATTCTCTTATCCTTCCCTGTCAAACTCTGAAACAATGAATCAAACTATAAACATTTAACTGTGAGACAAAGGATTTTTCAAACTATGAAGAGCATGTGTTACCTCCTTTGTTCCTTTCATTTTCAAAGGTATGCCAAGGTTCACTGGACAGTAACAATTGTCAAACGTAAAGCCTTCATGGCAATGTTCAGTGAGAAACTATTCAGGTGTGAAAAGGAACAATGGAATACACCTACCACAAAAAATGGATCCTGAGCTTCAACCCTGAAGTTACATGGACTGGAATAGCTGAAGAACTGCATATCTGTGTTCTACTTGTTTCTGTCCACCAAATGCATGAATGTGTCACACTGCCCTTGCTGCTTGCAGGCACCAAGTGAAATAATCTTCAAGACAGAGGCAGCTGCGGCATTATCCTGCTGAAAATGACTAGACAGCAGAGTGCTATTAGAGCTGTCTGTATCTGATCACCTCTAGTAGTGAGAGCTTTTAATGCCTCTAGATGCTGGACACCATATACAAGTGAATTTACCTGCTAAAGATGACACACAAATCATGCATAAAAAAAGTTTTTCAGCATGAACGCGTGCAGCATGAAAATTTCAAAGCATCGCATGATGACTTTGAAGTCTTACACAGTAAGATCATATTATAGGATAAGAGCAACAGCAGCAACATCCACATTACACCATGGCAGCTTTGTGGCCATTTAATTCAGGAAGACTTAATGCACATAAAGAATTCAGATTGCTTCAAGGAGAACTATGGACTGCTACAAGTATATTTTTTTTTTAATGAACAGCAACAAAGTTATTTCTTTCACCAATTTTTAAGCCATCTTGGTGTCTTAGAGAGAAAAGAGCCTCTATGATGTATGTTACTTTTATCACCACACTTCTTTGGGCAAAAATCGTATTCTCTGTAAGCTAGCATGTCAATGTATGTCCATAGTTTTAATTCCACTATTGTGGAATTGTTTTCTTTTACTCACATTTACTTACATATAAAGTGATTTGCATCAGAAAGCCTGTCCACAAATTAGAAGTTATAAAAGGAAAACTCCTCCTGGTATACATTCAATACAACTGTAAACTTAAGACCCCTTCTCCTGGCTCTCTATTCACCAATCGTAACAACATGGCTTTTCTTAACACAAAGTAAATGCACCGACAAAACTTTTTAGCTGATGTCATGCCCATAAACATAGGCAAGTAGAATTGTGGAATTCTACACAGACTGTAAGGAAGTACTACTCTCCATAGTTACATTTATCCTTACATAACTCTGCCCCAGAACCTCAGCATCCTTTTCCATTTAAATATTTTTAGAATTTAACATTCACTAAGAATGATGCACAGATGGATCCCTAAATTTTGTTGCCTTTCTGAACACTTAAAATAGCTTTTTATTCTAGTCAAGAGCAGAAACATTTCTGGAATGTCAATTTTCTACTTAAGAGAAAGTTATTTCTTACTCAGCTGTGACTGCTCTAAGAAACGTTACCTCATCTTGTCATCCAAGATCAGTACATTTTGACAGAACACTAGAGATAAATAAATCTTCAATCTTGCTGAATATGAAAATAAAAACACAACCCACCACAACATTTTCTTCAGGAAAAAAAGACATTAAGGTTCTTTTTTTTAAATCACATCTATGAGGCTGCATGAGAGTATTTACTACACTAGAAATCATTATTTTTTAAAGAATGAGAAATTGAAATGCTAAAGTCTTAAATGCTAAGGTCTTTAACAATAAATCAATAAATCTGTATTACTACCAAGCAGTCTAAACAGAAGTTTTTTTTAAACTGATGTTCCAAGTAGCTGAAATTATATTCAAACTAAAACAAATCCACTAAAATGCCTATATATGATCCCAGCTCTACAGTGGAGATCCTTACAAACCATATCCTTATTTCTCTTGATCGAAAGTTACTGCCCAAAACATACTCCCATTGAACAAATCTCAAAGGTCATGTTTTCTTGGACAACAATCTGCAAAACAAAAAATCCTTCTATTTTAAAATTCAACTCACCATTAAGATGATAAAAACCCCAAAACACCACATAAAAAAAAAAAAAAACAACAAACTATCAACACAAACAAGAAACCCCACCAAAAAAACCCAATTGTGTCATCACAGAGACAAGGTATTATTCTGAAAAAATATTTTGAGACAACAGAAAAACCTAGCAGTACTGTTTACACAGCCTGTTCTTTAGGAAATTTCTCTGTTCTACACTGAATTATTTCCAAAGGGTTGTTTCCAATTTTGTTAAGAGATAACAGTTCATGCGAAGTGAACATGAAAAATGAATTCACTGCAGACTACAAAAGCCTACAGAAGTTCATAATCTCATACTGGGTAAATTACATGAGAGCATCCTTTGGGCATTTCCCCCATCAGTTTATTAGTCCCTAATGAAAACCCGTAGTCCTGGATAAATGACAAAAGACTGAAAGCACTGTGCCGAAGCTGAGCAAAATGGCACAAACACAACTCACCACACTGAATTTGATTCCTACTTCATTACATCTTCCTTTGCTTTCATAGCTGACTAAATAAGAACATCTGTTTTGTAACCACAACAGCCTTCAAGGAACCAGTTTTCTGAAAGAAGCAGGAAATGTCAAAAAGTTATGTCAAGCCCCTTTGCAGAAGGAACACAGTAAAGGAGTATTTCTGCCATTAGCAACTGCTCTTTATAGATAAAGCAAACATGGACAACCTATAGCTGTACATGCAGCTCTGGGCTTCTTAATGCTGCACTACTGAAGGCCAGGCTAAGCTTCCCTGCTGACTGAATTAATGCTATGAATGCTCTTGTCTACTTTGATCAAAGTCTGCTTCTTGTTCAGGAACTATGACACTAGTTTTAAATCACAGCTAAGACATTTTAAGTTCTGCACTTATATAATTGTTTTAATAATCTGAGTTCAGTGCTCAGAAGCCTGACCTGATGTACAAGTCTGTGCAACGTACCAGCTGCTTGTAGACACCAAGTTTGGGAACTCAGCTGCAGGCAGAGGTGCGAGTCGCTGAAGATCTGCAGGGCCCAGCACATGCCATCCTACACACAGGTCCTCACGGGGAGACCGCAGAGTGGCTGCTCAATACTTGACACCTCGACAGAGCCTCGAGGCTCTGAGAGGGCAACTTTGCTCAGCATCACAGCAGCCTGGCAGCGGTCTGGCACCCTTGAGAATCCCCCCTTACACGAGGCGCTGTTTTTTCCAAGTTAGCGTATTTACTCGGCGCTGCCACAGCCGGATCTGCCTGCCGCCCCGACAAGCAGGACCCACGGCGGTACGCCGAGCGGCTCGGTCGGCACCGCCCCCTGGCGGCCCGGCCGCGGCTGGCAAATGCTGCTAGCGCTCGGCGTGCAGCACGCCAGTGGCGTCCCGTAAACCGAAGGACTGGCCAGAGGCTGCAGGCAGTTGGGCACGACCGCGTACTGAGCGCCGGGTGCACTGCATCAGGGTTCTGCAGCAGAGACCGCGCCGGGTAGGAGCGGCCCTTGCCTGCAGAAGCGTAAGGCGTACAGGCCACGAGGATGAGCAGAGGGCTGGAGCACCTCCCCTATGGAGAGAGGTTCGGTCTGAAAAAGGGAAGGCTCTAAGACGACCTTGGTGTGGCCTTCCAGTATCTTAAGGAGGCCTAGAAGAAAACTTATGATGGACTTTTTACGAGGTCGGGTAGCAATAGGACTAGGAAGAATGGAGCAAAACTAGAAGCGGGCAGACGTTAAGAAAAACTTCTTCATCCTAACAGTGGTGAGATACTGGACCAGGCTGCCCAGGGAGGTGGTGGTGGAAACCCCATCCCTGGAAGTTAAGGCCAGGCCAGGCCAGGCGGGGCTCTGGCAGCCTGACCTACTGTGAGGTGTCCCTGCCCATGGCAGAGAGGTTGGAACGGGATGACCCTAACAATTCTGTGATCTAAGGCCCACTGCCAGCCCTTTTCAGCTAAAACAGCTTAAATTGTTCTTTCACAGTCATAAAAGCAAACCTCTTAAGAGATGGTTTTGTCCTAAAGATGGGTGACTACCCTCATTTCTCTTGTTCACCTACAGTTGCTGAATTGCACACACTACTTCGATGTGGCTACACAACCCTTAAAGCCTCTACCTGAGGGGCTTACTCCACCCCCTTAACCAGGCTGCACTGTTTGATAGGGTTCCAAATCTTCAACCAGACACTGAACTTCATCGATTTGCTTTGCTTAACACAGCTTGGCAGGAACTTTCATAACTACAACTTGAGTATGTGCAGTGAATACTCATTATTACTTAATTAAATATTTTTACCTCTAACTTAATTCAGAGAGAGTACTTCTGTCTCCACTGCATAACTTTTCACCATGGAAGCCTCAAGATGTACACTGTTACAACTTCTGTACAATTTGCAGAGCTAAGGCTAGTCAATATATTGCTGAGACAAAAAAAAAAAGAAAAAAAAAAAGGAAGATGAAGGTTTTGAAGACCTGTAAAAAGTAACACTAAAATATTGCATGTGGACTTAGCTTTCACAAAGACTAGCTTACACAAAATATGTTACAAACATCACCATCATCCTTTTACAAGGATAAAGATTTCAAAATCACTGGTATTTTAAAAAATGTTATTTTAATAGTTATTCTCAATGGCCATGTTTTAACCAAACCCACTGGGATTTAACAACAAGAAAAGAAAGAACATGGCTAAGATCAGCCTCTTGGATAAACATGCCTACAAGGTGGACAGCAAAAAAATTCCAGCAACAAGATGCCTATGCTTAGCAGTAGAGAACTGACAGTTCTGAACAGCACTAACTTTTTTCATTTAATTTATGAAATGGTGGGAGAAAAGCTGTCCCTTTTTCCTTTTTTTCCCTCTATTTTATACAGACACAATCCTACACTCTTTAAAAGAGCAGAAATGTATGATAATGAGTCACTGCAGTAAAAGCAGCTCACAACAGTTGTACCTTACAACATACTAGACTCAAGATGTCCAAGACAGGCGACTTCACTGAAATAGCCCATACAGTGTAACTCCAGGGAGAGTTCCTCAAGTCCAACTGACAGACTCCTCCTGTAGTCTTTGATGTACTTCATACTAAGAACTGAACTAGAAAAGAACTCTCAGATATTTTAGCATTAGAATTTCCTCCTAGATGCTTTGCATGCCATTTTTGAAACCTTCCTTTCTGCTAATTTAAAAAAAATACCACCAATATATGATTACTGAAAACTAAGAATGCTATGCCAATGTGAACAAGGTTTTTGCCATTTCAATTTTCTGCCTGCTCTTACCACTTGAAACTGTGAAAAGTGGAGTAGTAATGTGAATCCATCTTCTAGTGCAAGTCATGCTTGAGAAACAAAGTAACTCATCAGTAGAAGTACAGAATGGAAACAAGAGGGTTAGGCAGTTTCCCACCATTATTTCAAAATAACTTCTACAACTTATTTTCTCTTACAGAAAAGTTGCTTACTGGTTAGCCACTCAAGTACTCCAAACAGGGCTCATAATGGCATCCTGCAGGAATACCTTTAGCGTTGTAAAACTAGACTATGTGTAAATCTATATGCTGGAACACTGCCACAGTATTTCAAGGAAGAGGTCTAAGTACTAAACTAGCACCAACAGAGTGATTCAAGGCACAGATCTACTATTCCATATTGAGTATTTCCAATGTGTCCACAACGGAGTTAATTTCAAAAGCCCTCCCCTGCAGGCAACTCCAACTAACTTCAGAGAAAGGCTCTGTCTCACATAGAGAGTGTGGAATCCAACTGTCTACTTGCATAGAAATAGAGTCAAAATTGATTTTGTCACTTTCATATAAATACATTTCAGAAACAATAAGGTACTGCAATCTCCTTTATTTTAAAAACAGTTTTATTCTGTATATTTAGAAATGTGTAATTTTAATAACTGCAGAGAGAAAAAAAAATATCAGCCACACCTGAATAGCTAATAACTCATTAACAGAATGCAGTGGTATATTATCTAAACAGTAGTAGTGCCATTGTGCCGTAATAAATTGACTATTAGTAAAAAAATACATTTCAGGGCACATATTACAGCATCCTTATGACAAATTACAGTAGGGATACTTTTCAAGAATTTAATCAAAGTAGAGAATTCTGAGTTATACTCTTTAAACGCAGCACTTAAAAAGGTAACAACTTTGTGCATTTTTAAAAAATGTCCTTGTTTGTATATTGTAGAAATGCTGCTTTATTGCTGCAGATGTCAAAGTTCAAGGCTCAAAAGGTATGAGAATACAAAGATATCCTTAAGAAACTTTGTTTTTATATATATTTATATATATAAAAAGGTAAAGCTTATAAAAGTTAATTTACAAACCAAGAACAAAAGTGGTATGCACGCATTATATACAAGCAGTCTATAGCATCTATAAATTTTCAAATGCATAGCATAAACATACCATCATTTTCTTCTGGTTCTCTTCTGGCTGATGAACACAAACAATACTCATTCTCTAAACCAAACTCACAAGATTTTTGCTTTTTTCTTTTTACTCTTCCCTCAGTCTCTCATGATATATTATCTAGGTAAGCACAAAAGCCATACAAACTTAATGCAGAGAACTATGAGAGCTAAGACTATTAAAAACATGAGGGTAAGGCATCCCTGCTGGTTAATAGGTCTGTAATAATGTGGTTAATTTACAAATCCACAGAGGCAACTGAACCATAGTCATCCCACATGCTTTTCCCCCTCCCCCCTGTTCTCATGACAATGTTTCAATATACAGTAAGTAGATGTGTTTGCATTAGCCTCTCAGTGGAGGAAAACATCCAAACTGTGCTTCCCCAGGTTGACTGCCACTTCACTGGACATGTACACCAAAAGTCATTTAAAAACTAGAGACTCAAAACATCATCTTGTGAGTTACACAGTCATAAAAAAAGTAGGCCAAATTCTGTGGTTTTGCCAGTGAAGTATGAAAGAACTTCAGTTCCTATGAATAATTCCGTTGATACTTTCAGATTTAAAACAAATAATAGTAGTGTCCTTTAAAAAAAGAAGAGAGGAAAAAAGAAAAAAGAAACAAAACTCCCACCAAAGAAACCCAAACAAAACAAAGCACACAGAACCTGCAAAATCCCTACCTTGTTCCCACTGTACACTCCCTGCTTGTGGCATGTATTGTGACCATGGTTCAAAGAGTGCTCTTGCTAAACCACTGTTAAAGCAAGATGCTTAAACACTAAGATCCATTATCACTTATAGAACAGTTAATACTTGATAGAGTGGTTCAGGTTATATGTAAGGTCCATCTCAGTTTCACATTATTTACCCAGCTAACTTAATATTTAGAAGTGGTCAATTAGGACTGAGACACAGTTTGCTCCAACAAGATAGTTTGGATCCCCGGGAAGAGACTTGTTCTGCCAGGTTTTGGGGTCACCTGTGGGAGGAAAACACAATGCTGGTGTTTAGTATCTGCTGTTAAACAGTGTACATCTTGAAATAACCAAGCTTTTGGACAGGAGCTTCTAAGTTCAGAATAAACACCTGTTTGTTTTGGTTTGGTGATTTATTAAAAAACAAAACCCCAAAAAACCACCCACAACCAAAACATGCTGCAGTTTGTATGTTATTAACAAAAAAATAACTCTTTGTTTTCATATATGTAGTATAGGTCAGTTACTCAAAAGGGATGCTGTGGCTCTTAGGAGTTGTTAAATGTCATTTTACTGTACAGCACCAATATACTGCTTTCCATTTGAGAAGTGTTAACAGTGAATCAGATACTCACTGTCACTTTCCAAAATTGCCAGAAAAATAGATTCAACACTAATCTGGGTAAGATGCATCTCAAGTTTCTGGGAACAGTTCTGAACACAGGTGAGTTCTGAACACCATACTAAAAGGTAGGTTTTAACTAAACACTGACACACTAGTAGTTTTATTTTCTAATGTATTATTGTAGAGAAGGGTTTAATAATTTTTCAGCTAAGTCCAATATCCCCATTTTCAAGCCTGAAATATTGGCATTCTAAACAGGATTTTTGTTCACTGGTGCATATCTAAAATTCTTTCTAACTGATCTTATTAATTCGTGGCCAAAGGTCCTGGGTACCATTTTGTTAAAAGAGAAATTCATCAGCTGCCATCTCATTAGACATATATTACATTCCATTGTCTCTTTCAACCCGAGAGAGTATTCTTTATTTACCCACCTAAACCCCATTAGTAAATGATGCCACTATACAAAGGGTCCTCATCCCAATACGGTAGAACAGTTGAAAAATGCATTGAAATTCTTTTAAGTCTTCCAAATAAAATACATTAAATAGCTTGGCCAAAACAGATCTGCCCTGAGAAATGTACATGTTAAGAGAACCCAGCCACACAGACTGTAAACACCTGAGCCCTCTGTGTTAAATGAGACTCACATAAATACCACATCGTTTACCTGAAGAACTCATGAAAACAAAATGAAGTACACAATGCACTGAGTGATGGCAACATCTGATGTAGGGACAAAGAATAGAAGTGGCCTGTGTGTTGTTAGAAGATGCAAAACAAGTTTACTGCAATCAGCCAAGACTGCTGATTTTGGTCAGGAAGCTCAGAAGTGCTGGAGGATTTCTCATTTTATCGATGCAAGGAATTCCATTCAAAAGTCGCATGATCAAATACGTTAGGAGAAGGGTAAAATGGGACTTTAGGACAACAGGCCCTTGTCTTGCACGAGACAGCAAACTTTTTTCCCAATCTTTCCTCCTAAATACATAGTAAGGATTAGCCTGTAGTCAGTGCAACCTCTAGTTGTTGAGAATGTTATTCCCATACTTGCATACAACTGCTTTGACATAAAAAAAAGATCTGGCCATAGAAGGCAGATTTTTTCCCCCAGTCGGTTTTAATACCAGAAGCATTCAAACTTTTGAAGGGGTTTAACAGTAAAATACCAATTATGAGGCTTAAATGCAGCAGAAAGGATGTTAGTAAGTGCTAATGAATGTCACTTAAGACAGAACATGGATACATTGAGAAAAGATGAAGTAGAGCAGACGATTGAAGAGAGAAAAATCCCAGAAAATTGTATAAGCTGTTATTATAAAGCCACCTCAAAAATCAGAGTCCCATAACCATCTAATTTAGAAAGAGAGAGAACAATTATTTATTTAAGACACAGTATGGTCTACTTACATATCATAAGACAGAATTGCCTAATTTTAAAGTTTGTCTCAAAAGAGCAATGTTATGATATACATCCCATTTCAGATTAACAGAATGTGGTGTTATATTTACAGTACAGAAAGTGTTAGGGTTTAAATATACACACTCTCACCCACACAGGCACACACACACCCCAGTTTGGAAAAGGAGAAAAGAGTCTCAACTTCAGTTATTGTTCAGATCATTTGAGTCCTCTCCCTTCGCTTCAAGTAAGTTCATGAACAGGTGCTATTAGTTACAAAGGAAGTGTGTCGGTTTTGTACATAGTTGTCACAACTTCTGGGACCCTATCATTTACGAGCCCATGTTTTAACACTGCCATCTATACACACATTGTTAAATAGATGCATGCAACACATGCATATAACAGCTTATAAAAGGACAACTAAAAATTATTGCCATTAATACCTCCAGGTTATTGAATCCCCATCAAGGGGTTGATGCTTTAATCTGTCAAAGCATCAGTGCTTTGGTGTTGACAGTGATAGATACATTAGTGATGGAAGATATGCATACATGGTGGCTTAAATGCGGTATACAGAAGTATATCATCCAGTCATTACTTAGGTCATACATACACATTAATAAGTTGAACCTTCCACCATAAATTTTGAAGGCAGCTGAATAAAACCTTAAGACTTTTTCCCCAGATGTGCAAGCATTCCTTTTTATATCTCTGTAACCTCACAGCCATTTCATGAAATTGCTTGAATCTTGCCCAGAACTCTCAGTTAGGCTCCTCATTGACAATTCCAGCCAATACATTCTCCCCCTCACCCCAAAAAGCCACACTGAGGTAAGAAAGAATAGGTAAATAAAATTGCAATCTAGTTGCAACTTTTACTATAAACCAGAAACTTCTGGGTAAAAGGCAGTAGAGGAGAAATAGGCAGAAGCAAGCAAGAAAAGTCTGTGGAAAATTCAGCTACATTAGTGTGAGTTGTAAATGCTTTTACTGAACACTAGTTTTCTTACGTGACCCAATTTTTAGCATCAACTTGCACACATGGAAACAGTTAACAAGCGTTAAATCATGACTTATGAGCATGCAGATTAAGATTTGCCAGAGTCCTATATGGTTAATTAAGCAACAGACAAACACCAGTTATGTTACAAAGGCCTATCAGAGGTACATGATCATTTCCTCTCAATTTTAGTGTGACTATCATTTCAAGTGTATTCAGCTGTAGCAGTCCTCAAGAAAGAAGACAGAATAGAAAAATCCGGTAACATTTAACAGACTAGAGATATTACTCTTCTTCTGCTATCATGGCTTCAGCTATGAATTTGCACCATGAGTAAATGTAAGAAAGACATTTGTAATGAAAGTGAAATGGGAGAGTTTGACACAAATACAATGATTGAGTTCTTTATATTACACAGCATCACTTTCAGCCAAATTAACTTAAATTATACGATAGCACCCAAAAGCCCCAAAAGGACAGAGGGAGGACAGCATACCCGACGAGGAGTCAGAGGATTTTAGAGCAAAAGACCAACCATCAGGGGTCATAGACGCACAATGTGGCAGGCGCAGCTCCACTGGCTTCAGGAATTTTAGTCCATGAGGCCCACACATTACCAAGGGGCTAAGAAGTGTTTCACCTATAGTAAAGAAAAAGGAAAACCTGTTACTGCTTGAAATGGGTTCCAACTGTTACGTAACTATACTGCAGAGCTAAGGAAGTTAAAGAAAAAGAGGAATATTTTAACCTGACAGTAAAGAACAGAATTTAGCAAGATTGTTTCTTGGCTTTTCAAAGCATTCAAATGACTTTTCAACAGAACATGATTTCCAAGCAGGTGCATCAAAACAAATGCCCAAATCTGTAAGGAGCCTAGTTGGTGCTTCTCTTCACACTACAGCTGCAATGTTTTGTGCCTGTATGGACTTAAGAGTACACAGGGCTGACTACAGCTTTCAGCAGCTCAACAGGCTTTAGCGTAACAGGCATTTAAAAAATAACCCATGAACATACAGGTCTAGTTTTAGTACTGAAATTCCAAATGTCAATGTAATATTATTCCCTTGTAGAACATCCCTTGTTTGGTTTATAAAGCAACTGTGGATTGCAAGTAATTCAAGAAGTCAACCCCTTAAGTTTCTTGACTTGAAGGAATTGGGAATCTGACAGGTTAGCACAAGAATATAGATAAGGAAGAGAGGCTTGGTATAAAATAAAAATTGTTCAACTAAGATACACCAGTCAACCCGTATCAGTAAGCATCAGGAATACACTTTTATTTCTATAAAAGAATTTTTTCAGATTGTGAAGCTGTTTTCTTCACAGGAATGGAAAAAACAACCAACAAAAAACTCCACCAACAGCTGAGTATTTAAGTGCTGAAGCAAATTCCAAGTACTTAAATCCGGTTAAATCAGTTTATATCACATGCTTTAGAATTATACTGGTGCTGATAAGAAGAAACATTTCTAACACGAATGCCTACAGTAAGTCTCTGCACTTTGTACAGAAACCTACACTTTCAAAGATACTTAAAAAAAATTAGAACCTCTCTTCATTGCACAAGGTTAAGTTTAAAATCAGTACTTAAAGTCCACAAGTTAAATGTTCTTAAGGTAGAATTCAAAGCCTTCACCTTGTTTGCAGCTTAAAATAGTAAGTAAAATATTGTTTCCCATGAGATGTATTCAGAAATATGTTAAAGCATATTAAAGCATTTTCACGTTCTACTTTGCTGCTGTTTCAAAAGAAGTGAATCAAATAACAGCACAGCGTACAGTGCCAGCTCTTACCTTTCTCTTTGTCTAAAGGTGGAAGTATACTGTTATCTCTGCAGACTTTGAAATATATTTCTTGCTCTATTCCCTCTGGAATGGCTCCTTGTGGTATAATAATACTAACTCCAGTCTCTATGGAGCTTAATACACCACCATTGCTGTTAAATACACCTCTTGCTGTGGCTACAACAGTGTGTCCATCTTCTTCCTCCTCATCCTCAAGTGCTGAAGGGCTAAATATAAGACAAAAAGCCTAGCAGTTTTATCAGTAATTTCTTACTGAAAGTCTGTGACATACTTTGTTCTAATGTTTTAGCACAGCCTAGAATTAAATGTGTCCCACACTTCAGTAGTCCACATTCTGCTACGATGAGAAAATATTTTCACAAAGAAACTCCAAAACCCATAAAATCTGAAAATGTACAGGAACTAGTTAAGGCAAAGATTTCAAGACCACTTGAATCCCATGTTTTCAAATGTCAGCTTCTGGGATTCTACAGAAACAGCTCACCCCAGCTACACACTTCAGCTTAATAAAATGTAATTAACATCAGAAAGTTCCTTCTAACTCCCACAGGCTCCATTATTACTTCAACATAGGGAGTAATAACTGTCATCCAAGCCACAATGAACCCTTCTATTCAGATACCCATCAAAAACAAAGCCTGTAAAACAAACTCAACCACCAAGTAGAAACAGCCCTACACCATTTTTCTCAAAGCTGCCAGGAGAAAACACTGTCAAATGGACAGTTTCAGTATATTTCAGGTAAATTCCCAGAAGACCTTCACTCAAGAATCAGGAATTTCAAGATTTTTTAGCTCTCTATAAAACTAGCATCAAAATATTTCTCAGGTGCTTAAGAACAGACAGGACTCATTCTTCTATTACATTTCTGAGAGTCTGAAAGATCAGACAAAATTTCAGAACTCATTCATATATTGCTCTTCTGAAATCAAAGAATAATGAACTGTGATTCTGCAATTTTTGTCAGCAAATAGCTTAAGAATGTAGTACTAACTCTGAATTCTTACATTTAAAGCATACTAGACAAGCACAAGCTACTTGTAAGCAGTTGTGTCAATAAAGAGAATCAACACGAAACTATCTGAGTGATTTCCCTTCTTAGAAGTACTTTTAAAATACTCTTTAAGGAAGTGTACCACGAGGTGTCTAAGGACACAGTAAATACAGTTTGGAGCAACAGCTACCCCTCACTATGAATTCCATCTTCTCGAAATGCCTTGAGAAGACAAGTGATTGCTATATATCAAAATATTTAATAATTAGCATGAATATCAATCTCTCAATTATAGCATCGACAGAAAAACAAACACATGAAAATAACAAACCAGAATTATTACCAAAAACCCCATAAAACAAACAAAACCACAAACCAAACCCCCCAAAAATAGCTATATTTTCCCCTAAGATTCATAAATGAACTCTCACAGATGTACTAAAAGAAATGAAAAAAGCAGCACCCTACCTTACAGGAATGGCTTTAGGCACAGCATTAACATTATTTGGTTGATATTTAGGCTTGTCAACCTGTACAGCAAAGGTATCCATTCCACTATCAAACTCTGGGGGCTGTGATGAGCTGTGTGCTTTCAAAACTGGTTGAGGAGAGTTCGGAGATTTTGATGGCAACTCTGGCTTATGTTGAGCTTCATTTGGCAAGAGATTATGGTTGAATTTAGGGCTTTCAAATTTGCGCTCAAAGGGCCTCGCAGCACTCGTGTAAGGTTTTGTTGTGAAGCGGTTGTATGAAGGAGTGACTGTTTTCTGAACCTGCTCAGTTCCATTAACAGGGCCTTTGTCTGGGAAGCTTTTCTGAGGATAAAAAGTGGACTGCACAGTGTCCTCCCTGGAGGATCTGAAAATTGCTGGCTTATTCTGAGGTGGAAGAGGGTCAGACACAGAGTTAACTGCAACACAAAAATACCAGAATGTGTCAGGAACTATCAGAAATTTCTAGTCACATGGGCTATGACAGAAGAATATCCTTTAGTCAGTTCTTAATCTACTCTATAAAAAAAACATGTAAGTTCAGTTTAGCTCATCTGTCCTCTTACATTTTGTATATTCAGGCACGTTTTCTAATGTTTCATTAAACAGTTCCATTAAATACAGTCACATTTCAATAAAAAGCTTACACTGAAATACTATCATGTGTTCGCAAAACCCGTCAGATTCAGTTGTACTGGGCAACCCTCTCCACCTGAAAGTGAAAACAACTTATTCTTTTGTCTTGACAAGTGCACACCTCATGCCTATAGGATTGCGGTCCACGGCATAGAGAAGGACATTAAGCACTGAAAAATATTACTTGATCTATGCTGGGACCAAAGATTGAAGAGAGAGGTGAAGTGAGGCTATCTGAACTTACAGTTTCAGACAGGATCACCAAATAATTTCACAGAACTCCATCTCAGGATATATTAAAAAGCTATTTTTACTAAATTCGAGATTCCCCTGGAGAACACCACAGTTAGCACTTTAGACACATTGAAACAATCACACAAGCCCCTGACAAGTATAATTGTTACCAGAGATAACAGGTTAGCTTTCTAGCTGCTCACCTTCAGAAAGTGCAGGCTTGTGATGTGCTGGGATAGACAGGACAGGACTATTAATGGACTGAGGTTGTGTATACTGGACTGAAGAAACGGGAGGAGGAGTTGTAACTTGAGAGATGGGCTCATAGCGTTTTTCGCCAAGAGGCCTATCCACTGACTCAGTATCAGCTGTTTTACCCCTGTTGAAAGAGTACAAAACACCCAATGTTTGAATGTTCAGTCTCCTCAAGGTTCTGCATTCACTGCTATTTTTTTCTTCTATGATCACCTGATTTCCTTCTCTTCCTATAAATATTAAAACACGGTTTTCCTTAATACTCTGTTTCAAGTATAAAAACATTTATTGATAAACACGAAAGAGACAACATTGAATCTTTAGAAGAAGATTAGTAACACAAACCATGGCAAACAAAAGGCAGATGACATTTCAGGTGTATTTGCATAATTGCTTACAAGATGTTAATTTTTCAATTTCATTTGGGGTAATGTCAATGAAAAAATGTTCTCTAATTTAGGAGATAAAAAAATATAAATTCACTTTTCTTGGGGAGTGTTTTTTTTTTCTGAAAAGCTAACTAGTCAATGAGACAATGGATTCTAGTACAACTTTTCTAAATACACCTAGTATTTGACCAATGCCATCTTAATTAGAAATGTAATAAGCTTAAGCTTCACTAGCTTTATGTGCATAGTGTAGGTAACTTCAAAGTCTTATCTTCAAAAGAGTTGTCATATACTGGAAATATTTCTCCAGAAGTTTAAGGAAATGGTTCATTTCACAAATGCCTGTAATTTTGGACTACAACTTAATTGCACTTTCTTTCAGAATTTGTGCATTTAAAATTCTAATTGCACATAATGCCTGTGATGGAATGTAACAGTGAGAGAACACCTGAAAACATCCTCACAACAACAGTCTTACCACTTGATGCTCCTTTTCAAGTAGTCATAGCTAGTGTAAGAGCCAAGAAATCTAGGTGATGGCAAAGCAAACAGCAATAGAAGAATGAAAGAAAATAGTCATTCTATCTTGAGTATATTATTTCTATTATTTCTTCACAGTTTCTATGTTAGTCCTAGTAGTTCTCACACATGAAGGTTGTTGAAGCAGACACTACTGTTAGCAGTGATGTTTCTGATAAGACATTTATAGACATATATAGAATGATCACCTACCAGATGTAATGTGAGATTATCAGTGAATTAAGTGGTCAATATCTCAAATTGACAGATAATGAAATTAAGAATCAGGCTACACTAAACCTTATGTTTAGTGTTAAAAGTTTATCTGTTAAAACAAAGTTATTCAATATATTGAATAAAGTCAACAAAATATAAATCCCAGCCTCTCATCACTCAACCTGCATTAGTATCTTCATTCTTAACATACAAATAATGATGAAGGCTTTGCAGATCATGTGCTGAGGGTACATTCCCAGCAAATGTTTCTAAAGTACTACCAACAGCAGAGCCCACACCATAAAATTCGTCTGACCACATTCCACAATTCCTGAAAGGACATCTCAGAACAATTGTTTACGAAGCCCAAGAGAAACGGAAAACCGAAAGTATACTGAAGACTTCCCCTTGGTTTTTAATACTTATCCTGCTTACGTAGCAAGAAAATACATTTCACATTTCCCTTGCCCCTTCCTTTTCTGCACATTAATAAAAATGTTACAGGCAACAATTTTGGACATCAGTGTTACTGCTTCAGAGTAGTTACGAAACTAAGAAAAGGGCTAATCAACTTTTCAAGTCTGCTTGATGACCACATGAATGTGCTGCTCCATGAGCTAAACAGCAACAACAAAAAAAAAAAGTCCCTTCAGATCAGCTGTGCAAGCTTCCACTCCCTCTAATCTTATATAAATCCGTAACAGTTATTGCTGCACAAGGATTCACTGCTGTTGTTCAAGGTGCCAAACTGCTCCTACCTTAGTACAATGCCCACCTGAAATCTCTATTCCCAGAGGGACTATTAGCCAGGGGAGAGAACCACTGTAAAGGCCCAGGGGAAAAAAATAACTAAACCAACTGAACAAAAAACAAACAAAAAAGCCCCCTGAAAAAACCCACCAAACAACCAAAACCCACCACACTCCACACCTAATCCAATTTGCTTGCCAGATTTCTGATAAATTAAAAAAAACAGGAAGAGTAGTGCATTTTGATGGAGAGCTGTGACAATATGAACAACAAGCACAAAGTTGTGTTTAATGTTCTTATCATTCTTACTGTTCTTAACATTCTCCTCCCACAGGCTCCCAATCAAGGACCAACTACAGCCTCAAGTATATTGTTCAGAGCCTGTATGTAATGAAGGTGGTCCACAACAAAATGCTTGCTTACAACTCTACAGGATATAAATCAATTTTCTCTAACTACTGATACACTGTTTTCCAAGCTGGTTCTCACTTTATTTGTTACAAAAATGTTACTCTCATTTGAAATTATGCAGAAATTAACACTACAACAAACCACTGGGCAATGGGTTGTAAGCCTCAGCATAGGAAACTTAAACTACATTGCTGATACTCAGTTTCTATTCAAAATGCTCCAAGCCTGCAACAGACATACACAAGCTCAGCTACAGTGGTTCAAGAAGTTAACATGAGAAACTGTTTGTTGCTGCCTTCTCAGATGAGGCAGTAACTGATTCATGCAAGTACCTTACACCCTAGCCATTCCAAAATTCAAGTAAGCTACCTCATTTTCACAGTATAAGCTAATGTAGGTCACTGCGTTGAAACGAGAATGAAGAAATCCACTGCTTAGCTACAGGGATAGAAGGCTCATAAATTGCTCCAACTAGACCCACTAAAACAAATTTATTGATAAGTTCTGTTTCCTCATATCAAGAGGAACTATCCCTTACTCTACAGTTACTGACAACTGTAGAACACTGGTATGGCATAACCCATGCAAAGCAGCTTTAGTTATGGCACAAGTTTCCCAAATGATGCAAACTAAGCCCCAACAAATTAAGAGCAAATTTCTACAGACATAAATGGTAAAAATGCATACTTTGACAATACTTAATGGCAAAGAACTCCAAGTAGTTTAACATTAACAACTGAAAAAGCTGTAGCTGTTGCTTACAAGTAAATAAAACCTGTCCTACTCTGCACCCAAAATGCATTATACAGATTATGCATCATCAGCAGTTCCTGTACCATCCAAATTTAGTCCTCTATTTTTGGAAGTGTTTATTCACAGACTAGCAATTACCATAAACATTCACCAGTGGGGAAAAGAGTAATGTTAATATTTTCATCTTTGTCTATTTGCACTGGACTGCCCTGGGGAAATTTTCTTTCCCATGTTTGTCCCTTCCTGTTAAGGGTTACACTCTTCAACAAAGAAAAGAAATAACACTTTTGTCCTGACAGATGAAACTATCATCTGCTTTAAAAACAGTATTCTCTTATTCCTTTGTGGCAATAATGTCACCTTCCCATAAGTAGAGCCATGAAGTCATGCACTAACTCATGATCCAAATAAAACCAGAACTGAGCGTCCATGGAAGTGTCACTGCAGACAGGATGGAAGAATCTCAGCTAATAGCAGTTTTGATGTAAAAATGCAATAGCTGGTTTTCTCATGTCTTTCAGCATGTGCCAGTACTACTGCAGTGGGTAATGGAAGCACAATGGAAGCTTGCAAAACCATCCAAAAATTTTTAGTCTTCGCAATTACTTGACAAAAGCTTGCAGTATTCCTCCCAAACCATTACTTGCCTCTACAATGGCAACATGATCTATAGCTACAGATCAAAATGGTCAATTTACAGTAACACTATTTTTTCACACATGGGAACAATCCTCAAAACTAATGCAATGCAATAACAGCCCAATAATTTTTGGTTTGAGTTTTTTGCAGTTTTTTGGTCTCTTCCTATGATGCCCAGAGAGCAGGACAAATATGTTCCCATCTTTCCATCAGAAGACACAGAGCAAGTGCAATGAAACGATCAAGAAAACCCTTGACTAAGAATCATAACTATTTACAGATTACTATAAGCATTCCCTCCTTAGCATATAATAAGTAAAATAAAAAAACCTCTTAATTAGGAAAAACAAACAAAAACCATGAATCCTTTAAAGTTTACGGAAAAATTCCAGCATTCTCAGTTTATGGAGAAAAACAGCGGATATGACAGATATTATACAAGTTAAGAAAGGATCTGAATTCAGAAATCCTATTAAGACAAGCACCAGAACAGTGTATCAAGTACATGAAAGACAGCTTACACACGTATTTAGCACTATAAAGCTTCAGAAAGCTAGTTTATTATTACTTCACTCTAAAGACCTCATTTCCACTTAAGATTACCAGAGTTTCAGCTTCACCTGAGTAGCCCAGAGTTTGAGCATGAATGCAACCAAAGCCTTCAAAAGTGCCTTATTTTCTGCCTGCATGGAGCAAGCCAGCACAGCTTTTCAGTGAGACAGTCACAAATACATCATTATGGTTTGAATTAAAACAGGTACTGGAAGTTCAGTTAACTGTGGAGAGTATTGACAGTTTGTCTAAATATCCTCCAGCATGGCCAGTTCTTCACCTGAGCTAAATCTGTGTACAAGCTTTTACAATTTCTGTATCAAAATGTTCCAAAATCAAGGAAGCAGAACAATACAGGAAACAGATGTTTCCATCAACATACTAGATTTTGGCCTCAGCAGTATTCCCTGAAGGCTCAGTTTCCCAATACTAAATGTGGCTTACACGTACAAGTCTGCCTACAGAATAAACTGATTTGCCTACAGAATGAATTGATTTGCCATTGGAATGGGCTGCCCAAAGAGGTGGTAGAGTCACTGTCCCTTGGGGTGTTCAGGAAAAGACTGGATGAGGCACTTAGTGCCATGGTCTAGTTGACTGGATAGGGCTGGGTGATAGGTTGGACTGGATGATCTTGGAGGTCTCTTCCAACCTGATTGATTCTATTCTATTCTATTCTAAGCACATGCAAAACTAGGACACCACAAAGTCTGCTTTGAAAGATGTTTCAGCATTCAGCACTAGACAGACTAAAGGAAACACTTTGTTATGCTCTGTTAGTAAGTGGTAAGCAAAAGTAGTACATGCTGAAGGTCCTGAAACCTACAAATATATTTACCTACCAGGAGAAAATGTTAGGCAGCTAGTTTCCAAACTGAAGCCCCACTTAAAACAGAGAAAATGACTTCGTGAACTCAAAAGTAATTTCAGTTAGACACAATGAATCCCTGGAATTCCATTAGCAGAAGCAAGATTTCTGGTTTAGTCCTATAGGCCTCTCTGCTTTTTCAAACTGAAGGAAAAAAAAGTGTCCAAACTTACTTAGCATAACTGGAGAAGTTCAGCTGATTCTGCGAATGTATTGGTTTAGTGGGTTCAGAATGATGGCTGGCAGCAACCTGTGCAGATGGCTTATTTTCAAAACTCCTGCGATCAAAGTACGAGAGCTGCTTCCGATAGTATTCTTCATCTTCTTCAGGATCATAATGATTTGAACGCACAATGTCTTCAGGTGGCTTCACTTGAGGTCTCTGTGGTTCTGGGGCCCTAATCAAGAACAATAGAGATTCATCGCACAGCTGAACAAGTGTAAGTACCCCAATGAACATGCTGTTTCGTAGTTTAGCTACTAACAAAGCAATCAAAATGTAAGCCTTATTGCATGGCTTGCCCTTTTAACCTATACTGCATAGAATTAGCTGAGACATAGCACAAAGAAAATCCTTATTTTTCTTTCACCTTACCTTTTCCTTTCAGTTTTACTTTCCAATTATCTCAAGCATAGAAAAAAGTAAGATGGAGCCATTGGCTAAATGTCTTCCTCAAAAATGCTGATAAAACAGTTCTGCCCTTCCTCAAATTCCCGACAATCATCTCTAACAAAACTGACTTCATACCCTGTCTTTATTTTTGACACAGAGACCACATTGACATATTCAGGCTTTCCACTCTGCAGTTTCCAATTTGAACCAGTAAGTGATTTTTGAGTAATCCAATCTCATACTGAAAACTAAGTTAATTAGTTGTATATCTACCTGTAAGTTGTTTTGTCGTGTTCATACTGGCTTTGAGAGGTTGGTTTTGGAACGCTCACATTTGTGAGTGCAGGCTTAGGTGCTACCTCTGGAGGCTGTAAAGAAAAGCACAGCATATTTCTTTGATTTTAATATTCAAAAAGATACAGCACTCTGAGTAAGAAAACTAAGACTGTCCACCCCTTCCCCTAAAAGGAAAACCAAAATGAAACACTGGTGAAAGCTGAAGTTTTCAGCAAGTAAGATGCCCTTCCTTGTTTTTACTAAAGGTTCCAGCTTCTCTTAGAACATGCTGCAGTTGTGTTTCTAGAGGGCACAAGCGGTAAGGCTTTCTTCCCACAACAGTATTTTACTCCTTGCAATGTAACCTCAGTAGCAAAAAGTAGGAATGAAAAACACTTTAATAACTTACCTTGACAGCTGATGTATCACTTGGGTCCTTCATTTTTTCCAAAGATGGTGACCTCCTTCTTTCAAATATCTTAACCCTACTTCGTACAGATTGTGGTTTCATGGCTGGATCATCATCTTCCTCTGGTAGAGATGGTGGTGTAGGCAGTGGTTTACTGTTAGAAGGCAAAACTTCTGGTTTGGTTTGCAATGAAGTGTGAGGAGGAAGCGAGACACCTGAAGTGCTATGAGAAGCCTCATATTGTCCTGCTTTAGTGTTATAAGCTTGAGGAGGACCTTGTTCATACCCTCTCACATGTGGGTCAAAGTACGGCTTGGGTTCAGGAGATCGAGATATGGCTGACTGGTACGGCTGAGCTTCTTGCTTGTATCTACCATGCGTGTCATAGCCAACAGTATGTTGATCTTCATACCGCACTTGTGGTAAGCTGAAGTTTTTGGGTGCATGCTCATAGCGAGGTCTGCCATCGTAGCTCATTGGAGGGGGCTCCTCAAAACGAGGTTGTGCTGGATAATAGCTGCGTTCTGTGCTCTCTTCTATATTTTGTCTGGAATCAAGATCCCTAGGCGGCTGATTTTCATAAGCTGTTCTTGTTTGATTGTACGGCTGTTTTTCGTCATAATATGACCAGTGCTCCTCATAAGGGGGCACACGATCATCATAATGTAGGCGAGGGTCATAACCACGAGAAAACTGATCTACATAATTTGTAGAATCATACCTATATGTTGATTGCTCATAGTCCCTGCTCGGCTGTTTTTCTGCATACTGAGCCTGGGATTCATAGACCAGATTCGGATCTCTTTCTTGTCTCTGTATTGGGTGATTAATTGTTGGCTGTTTTAAGACATAGCTTTGCCTGGACACTTCTTCATTAACATATGGATCCTTTCGGTATACCTGTTAGAGAGAGGCATACCTTTCAGTTAAATTGAAGAGTAACGCAGCTGCCTTTGAAACATCATATTTTAAACAAATCTATGTTTTAAATATTGGATTTAATTTTGTTATAAAAGCAGAACAATTTGATGCAGTGTTTGCAATCACAGAAATTTGAGCTTGGTGATTCAAAAGGTGATCCCTTCTACCCTTATTTTAAAGTGAAACCACAGAACTCAATTAAAAAGGACAGACAGAGGTAACAGTCTCACACCTTTGGGGTTTGTGGCTAGATTGGAGGGGCCACTTTTTTGTAGAGATTGAGAACAGTGTGAAGTAAATTGATTTACATATTTAAGTTAATTCTAGTATTGCAGATGAAGTGTCACCCAAGAAATTAGATTCATTTTCATGACGAAGGATTTGGCACGATTTGAAGTACAAAAAGATCTAGAGTAATTTTAGGGAAGTAAAATATTTTTCTCAGGGCCTCATTCATGAACAGCAGAACACTCACAAACTGAAAAGCCACAGAAAATAAAACTGTACTATAGAATGCAGCCCTTTTTCAAAAAGTCGTCTCTTCAAGAAGTGAGAAGTACATAGTTTGAAGCCATGCACACAAAACATTAGATGATGCTTAGCAATTCAGATGCACTGCTTTTTGTAATTCGAATGATCTCTTACAGGGAAAAAAAAAAAAAGAAAGAATTGTCCAAATAAGGGCAAAACAAAAAGATCAGGTGCTAGCTTGATGCACAGCAGGAAATCAGCGCAATGATGTGGCACAGGTACCTTTGCTGGATCTATATGCGGCGATAAAGATGATGGCTCTTGATCTCTTAGGACTATATGAGCTCCCTCAGTACTTGATGTTCTTAAGGGGCCCGCTTGTGGTTGGTAAGAGTTGTAAGGAGCAGCAGTAGGCTCCTCCAGTCTGACATTAGTTAGGTTTACATTAGCATTTACTGCAGAGGTTGATGAGGTTGCAGGGTTTGATTCAGGCGACGGGGAAAGGTAAGGGACTGCAGGTGAGGCTTCTGCTTTCTGTGGAGTGTTTAAAATATTTAAAATATACTGCTATTGAATCACTGTATGACTTTTTGATCTATATTAAAATAATTTAAACACTTTGATCAAAGCAGCTAGCTGTAGAGGGAAATTTACTTGAAAAGCATCATGCACTGGCACTTCTAGAAGTTCATTACATTGAAGATTAAAGAACCAAAACATTTCATCAAGTTAAACGGTACTTCAACACCTCTCCTGTCTGAATGAGTCATTAAAACAGATAGTGCAAGATAATTCACCAGTTCACTGTAACATTTTGTTGTTGCTGCTGATATTCTCGTGTGCACTAATGGCACTACTAAGCAAACTATGAACACATTTCTTGTTCCAGAGAACTTAAAACCTTAAATAAGTGTATACTGATCAGGGCATAAAATTAGTCTCTTACCGGCTGAGAAGTAGTAGTTTTAAAGCCTGAAGAATCTGTTCTGAGATTTGGTTGTGGCTGTGCTTGAGATGCATAAGTAGGGTAAGTCTGAGTTTCATGATGCGTTCCAGAAGAATCCTCTCTAACAGGTTCAGAAGAACGTGTAATAGCAGATTCAGGAGGAGTTCCAACCTCATCATTCAGAGTTTCATCCAGTTCTTGATCAGTATAAGCACCCCCTTCCGTATCTGTGTCTTCGTAATCAGATGTGTGTCTACTGTCTGTGCTGTACATGGAATATTCACTACCAGGAGCTGAGAGGTAAGAAAGGCGGTCATCGTGTAAATCCAGGTCGTCACTTGTAGCACCATCTGCCTGTATCAAACAAAACAGGAGTTTATTGATACGACTTTTAAAAGAATGTCCTTTGTCTCAAAACGTAAAGCTGGAAAACTTTTTTGTGAATAATTAAGAACTGAGCAAATCGAATGCACTTATCTTATTCTGAAGAGAAAGTCTGGTGGTTATAGTCCTAATCCAGCAGTACAGCAACAGTATAAAAATTCAACAATTCTGAGTATCACAGGGGAGGAGAGATTTGGTTTCAGCTGTTGAAGATGTTAAGCTTACACCTAAAAGCCTTTTCTGAAGTCTAGTTCTTTGAATCATTTTACTAAGGAGTCAAGCAACTGTCAGTGTAAGGTAGGGGATAATGAATAGCATCCATGGAAATCACAATGTTTGAACAGGTACAGTGCCATACTTTAAAGTGGTATGATACTGGAATCACTGATTTGAAGGTATATGTAAGGAGGTGAAAAGAGCTCTACTGGAAGAAAAACAGATGATCCAAATATTAAGAAACATGTAGTAATAACTCATTTATGATTTGCTTATTTGTTTGCACTTCACTTGCTATTAGTTCAAGAGGGTGGCTCTAATGCAATATATAGCATAGCATACAGAATAACTCAACCAATATAGTGACAAATCAGTTTTAAGTAGCCATAAGGCCTTAAATTACATTTTCAAATGATGGTTGAAAGGAAGATAAAAACAGAACAAAGACTCAAACTTAATTCCGACAGTTATCTACCTATACCTCTAATAGCAATAAGAATAAAACAAGAAAAATAAACATTTCACATGTTTTTTCCTTTTCATACATAGTCTTTCTCACCTTTCCTTCTGAAACCCACACTAGTTGGTTCTGTTGTTGCTGAATTGCTTCCTTCAGAGCTCCATACCAGCCTTCATTCATTGAATTCAAGTTAATGGTAGCTAGAAGTACAACAGGTTAGTTTGACCTATGATTTCTGCAGGACTATGAGAAAAATCTGTTACTAAAAGCAGCACAAGCTGGTAGGTTAAAATTAGGATATATAAATAGTAAATATTATTGTTTGAAACAACCTTAAGGCCTGATATGGTTTAGGACATTTTATCCTATAGGAAACATTGAATTAATCATGGATTGAAGTCAGGCTTCAGTTTAGCTAGACTAAAAGCACTAAAAATTACATAATCTTTGTATTTATTCAAATGTTTGCAGTGTCATTGGGCTAGTTTGAAGCTAGCTAAAATGTTTTGGTGAGAAGAACTAGATTACAGGCTGTGAAAGGGAAACAATGGTGATGTCTACTTCACTCATAGGCTTGCTGAGATGTATGAGAACTGGAGTGTAACAATAGATGAGAGAGTTGCTCTCTGTCTGGGCTGTGGGCTGCATTTCTCTCTCTAACCTAACCTGCAGTCTCTCTGATTAATCCATCTGCTTCCCAAACTCCCCGGGCCAATTCTCCAATCTCCCTTGGGCACAAGGCAATGTCTACGGTAAGGTAGAGAGGAGTGGGAGAAGGTGGAAGGGTGGTTGAGAGCCCCTCCTGGGGACTCAGGGTTCTTGGAGGGGTGTTATGTTTCTGTATTACCTTTTAACTTGTATGTTTCTGTATATAACTGTATATATTGTAAATATCTGCTTGTATCCTGTGCTAAGCTGTAAATATAAGCTTCATTCAATTTCCAGAGCCACTGAGTCTTGTCTGGGTGATTTTACAAAGTGGGGGTGGGGAACACCCAAACCATCACAGTCATCAACCAAAATCAAAACCACTGAAATGACATTTTAGTGTTTCAGACTGTTTTACATCTGTGCAGTCATATGCAAATGCTACACACCTCAGTCAAATAGTGGCTACTGAAAAGGGGAACCAGGACAAGCCAACAATTGCTTGATATGGTGTATTTGTAGAACGGTGTGGAGGAAGATGTTGCTCGCCTCTCACTTCTTGCTCAGAAATATTAATCCAGTACTTACTTGTAAAGAGATGGTGATTATTCTTGCGTAGCTTGTGAGCTCTTTCATACAGCTTTCTGGCACTTTTTCGTGATTCAGGGCACAACCTCATTCTCATAGTCTTTACACCCTGCTTAGAATCAGGATTTAGGAACACTACAATAGGATACCACTGGGCATAATTCAGACGGTCCACTGCATTAGGTGTGACATCTAATAAAGCATGTTTGTCCTGTTGTGATAAAAAGGACAGAGGCAAGAAAGTGAATTATTTCCACACTAGATATTTTTTAAACAATCTTCCACAAACTTATTTTGTATTATCTTCAGAGTTGGGTGTTTTGAAGGATTGATTTAAAGTCTTTTCCTTTTTGAATAACAGAAATCAAATAAATTCCAATCCCAGGGTACAAAGACATGTACATTTTGAACTGTAGGACTGACTGTGTAACTCAACTTTTGAACTATTAAAAAAAAAATCTTCTCGAAGTAAGCTGGCTCTAAATTAAAACTAAGTAGTTTCCTATGAGCATTCTGCCAATAAAGGGGGAAAAACTGAAGTGAAATAGTCTCATTACACACCTATATCTTCCTTCCAAAAAACCACAAATAAGTAAGAAATTCACTCTTAATGCAAGAACCTGGGTAGCTTTCACTCAGTGCAAGGGTTCTTTTAAGGACACAGCAGCAAAGTGAAGATATTGTGTGCTAGAATTTTGGTGGTAGTACGTTCCCCACCCACCAGGGCATTTGACAGGCTTGCATTTTTAAGCAAGGAAATAAAAAGGTGACAAGTAGAGGATCCCATCATGAACTAATGTTAGAAGTTTAAATTATATTAAGGAAGTGAGACTGGAAGAATCCTTCCCCTAGTCCTTCCACAAAAGATGTTATCATTAATCTGGAAATTGCGATGGGGAAGACTAACAACTCCATTAAATGAAGTAACCATTTCTAGCTGGACTCAATAATCTCCTTGGGTCCCTTCCAACCCCTAATACCCTATGATCCTATGATCATGGCTTTAAGTAAAAAAGCAAACAGCTTAAAACAGCCTTAATGGATAAAGGACAACACTGCCTGGAACAAAGTCTAGAATTACTTCTAGTTCTTAATCTGGAGAAAGAAAAGTGTGGTGGGTTGGGTTTTTTTGGAGCCTACCAATAGAAAGACAAAAAAGTTTTTTTAAAAGCAAATATTCATCAGGTATTCTCCTACATTTTAGAACACATGACATTTGATGATACCAATTTTACTCTTCTTTTGTGTTAAAAGAAAAAATATGATGAAAAACTTACTCTGTCGATTATCTGTTTTATAGTGTGAAGACGAATAATACCAGAACTACGTTGGTCAGTACCAGCATCTCTTGGTTCACTTTCTAGTAAAGAGGACACAGTAAAAATCTGTTGTAAGTTTACAACACAGTCTATATTCCTTCATTACAATGAAACAAACCGTCTGACAGTTCAAATTGTCAGCTCAGGCTTCCAGTTCAAAATATGACACCAAAATCTACCCACCAATTTGGCTACAAAAATTACCATACCGTTAGAAAAGTACTTAGAATTAGGATAAAGCAGTACCAAATTAAAATGACATTTGAGAAGCCTATAGAGTTAATGTTACTTTTACTTTCAGACAATTATCAGCAACCAGTCAAAAAGCTTACATTTAGCCTGCTCCTTTATATTGTCAACATCTTGTTAAACATGTAACCAGTGAAAGCAGCAATTTAGAAGTAATGGAGCAAAAGAACATTGCCTGATCCTTAAGTGATCTCACACTTACTTGCAATTTGAAAGATATCTGGTTCTTCTCTAGCAAGTTTCTCCCGTGCAACATCAGCTATTGGACCAAAAATGGTTACAGGCCTGAGAAATCCAGCTAGAATTGAAGCAAAAAGAAGAGTAGTCAAGATGTACTGATGGCTTAAAACAAGTACAAGACAGTCTGCATAAGGCACAGGCTAAAAGAAAGCAGTCTACACAAAGCTGCTGACTCGCAAAAAGAATAAAGCCATACCTTCCCGAAGAACAACTCTTTCATAGGCAGGGAATTTTGTCTGAACAGGCTGGGCAGAAAGATCTTCTCTGCTTTTTCGGAGGTTTCTTTTTGAGCTACGCAACCCTCGGAATCTCCAAAAATCCGCTCGATCTCCTCCTGCTGTCTTTGGAAGTGTGTACTGTACGCTGGCTAGTTGTTCAGCTCTAAGGTGACAACAAATCCCAATCAGTTATCAGGAAGTCAGATCCTGCAGCAGTATCTGACCAGCAAGCTTACACTCACAAAAAAACCCACTACCACCTGCTGAATTAGACTTTCCTTGTTTCTGTATTGGAATGTAAGAGATTGAATTACTGAGAATGAAATCTCAGTTTCAGTTACAAAGCTTTCTAAAGCTCTACATAGCCTTGTCTCTTGTACCAAAAATGAAGGGTTTTTTTTTGTGGACCACACAAGAGTAAACAGCAAAAACACAGATCAGCTAATTAACTTCATTTAACACAGTCACTACTTCTGACTCAGTTCTCCAAATCAGTATCCTGCAGACATATCCAATCATTCATTATACAGATGAAGCACTTAAAGTTGTAGTTCTAAAACAACAACTGAAGTATTTTAAGATCATACCTGTTTTTGTTAGGTATGATACCTCTTTCAACTTCCTTATGATTCTTGCCAATTCGAATTGCCAGCCACGATCCCAGTTTGCCATTGTACAGAGTGTCCACCACCCGGAACACTTCACCTTTGTTGAAACTTAGTCCATAAGGAGATTCCTTTTCATATTCAAAATGAGTTCTGATGTAGAAAGAATCCCCTACATCAGACTCAACAATGCGACGATAAACTGAAAATGAAACCCCAAAACAGAGGGCATTGCGTAAGTCCAAGTGATGTTCTAATACACAGAACAACTACTTGAAAGCAGTGCATCATCTTAATTCTGTTTCAAATATGCAATGTTACTTCCAGAAGCTCTGATGTCTCAGAGTTGTATAATTATTACTAGCAAACCCCACAAACAAGTTCAACTGTCATAGTCAGGAATTTGGTGCTCATGCAAGCTTAATTCAGGTGCCCTGGAAGGAACTCATCTTACTGGGAAAGGTTTGTGTACACACACAGACACACACACACCAGCATAACCGCTCATTTTCAATGGCATTAATGGACTCATACTCCACTCAAGGTTTCATGACAACATTTTCATCAGATGACAAGGTTTATTTTTGGTGAGGTTTTTAGTGGGTTTGCTTGTTTCTTTCTGTAAGGAGGTTTTGTTTGTTAGGGGGATTGTGCTTGTGATGGCATACTGCCACAACATAGATTTCTACTCTATTTGTAGTACTCATCTATCCCAAAGCCAGAAGAACTTAAGTTTTCATTAGGTTCTATTCTTCTGCAAGCCAGAGGTTAGCTGTCATTCGCTACCACAATGCTCACGTTACACAAATATTTACCATCCTTTTTCTTCTGCGCCAAAATGGTTACTTCTTCACCTTTAGGAAGATCAAGCAGAAAAAGGACAGCTTCTTCTCTGATGATATTGGTGAAGTCTACATTATTTACCTGGTATCAATGAAGTAATCAGTTTGACTTAATATGCGACATTATAACAGATTTAATCTACTTATTTTAAGACTCTAATTTATGCTAAGATTCTTTGTTAAACTCAGTCTTGTACAGACAGTGCATATCTCAATGTCTCTAGTACCTTCAAACAGACTCACTTTATTTCTTGGTAATGCATAGCCTCCAGAACAACAGGTGGTGGTTCATTTTATATTCTAACTATATTATGGAGCATCTATAAATATCAGTAACTCGGAAAGCACTCTCACAATTTAGTGACTCCACAAAGAGGAAAGAAATAAGAAGTTTCTCTAGCAACAAAATTACTTCACAAACTGGGCATAAAAAACTGCCAACCTCCCTAGCAACAATTAAGTCATTAAGTAATACGTAGAGGAAAAACAACCTGAACTACAAAGGCAATATAACCTACAGAAGAAAAAGTTTACTTTGGTACAAATGAAAAATTGTATTGTTAGAGTTTTTGACATACCCTGAGAATCTGGTCCCCTTCCTCTAATCCTTCTTTGGCTGCAGGACTGTCGTCCAGAACACCAGCTACAAATATGCCAACATCATTGCCACCTGCTAGTCGCAAGCCCACACTATCTCCTTTTCTGAACTTGACCAGTTTCATGCTTGGCCTAGAGATGAGAAAACACTCTTTTAGAGGTGTAATAGCATTAAATGTCCTCAAATTTGAGAATGAATGCACACAAAGAACTACTTTGCCTATCTTTCAATAAGAAGGACATATGACCATGCACATCATGAACTGTTTATCAACTGCAGCATTACAGCACCCTAACAGTGCTTCAAAAAAACCCACTTGTATTTACTTATTTAGTGAATTCTGTTTGTCTTACACTCAGACAGTGATTTAAGTAAAGTACTCTGACACTCTTCCAAAAATGTTCCTCCTTATGAAGAATTATGCTGGTACAAAGATCTATTTTGTCTCTAAATAGATTAAGGTATATTTGAGACAAAAATCAAACTAGGATCTATTTTCAAGTACACTTCTGTCCATAAAAGTTGTTGCTACAGCGTCTCTTCTCTCCAGAGACAGGCACAGAGCAGGAAGGGTGGTGGTGCCTAGGCAGGGATAAACACTGCAATTCCTTTTCTCCAGCTCAACACTAACGTCTTATTTCCATAGAAAATTAATAGATTTTTAAATGCTTTATTATACAAGTGCCAACAAAGTTCAGGAAATAACCCTGAAGTCTTCATCCCACTATTTCTAAACAGAAGTGTCAGGACAGTATATTGGACTTCATATCAGGCCATTTCTACAGGTTATTTATCATCTTCAGTAAAAACTTGGCTTGCCCAAGGACCAGGCAGAGTCAAACAGAGTTTAGAGTTACATTACCGAAGCATTCCATCTTCATGGGTTGAATTTGGTAAAGGACCATCAGATGGACTCACTGGTAAATCCACATCTGGCTGACCTCCTTGTGCATACACTGGCTTTGGTTCTATAGAAACATCAGAAGGTTTCAAGTGTCCTTTATGTCATTTCAAATACAGAAAGTAAAGCTTAATGGCTTCTTCAGTAGTCTTCCTCTACCCCACCTAAACTCATTTAAAGTGAAAAACTAGAACTTACAACAGAAGACACTATTCTGTGATGCCATTCAAAGCACTATGACTACTGGTCTAATTATCACTTCTGTAAAAATCCCTAAACTTCAATAAAAATCCCAAACTCCCATCCAGCAAAGTATCTGTATGCTTCTTCCTGCTCACTCAAGACAGACCATTTCTTCTTCCCCACTAAACAACAGAAGCCGCACAGTACACGTTGCTTGTCTGCTAGTCCCTCACACCAACTATTACTACATTACTTGGGATTAAGAACTCCCTAAGGTCTCCTGTCCTGGCTGGCTTCACATTATGCCAATTGTTAATATTCAATACCTTACAGAAATACAGAATTCATCTTTCTAATCTCACTTCATTTGTATCTTCTCATAACAGCACTGCAAAAGGTCACCTCCTATGGCTGCTTTTTAAATAACAGCTGCTGCATCAGAAAACCTACTGTTGTCATTTTCAAGATCTTTCAAAGTCAGCAGCACCATTAACTCTTGCAATTCTTCACTGAGCTACTGAATACTAAATGCAAAAGTGTCGCTGCTCACTCCTTCAGAGTGTTTTGAATTGTCTTCTAAACAGACTTAACTACATCCTTGTTTAGATATAGTCTGCTAGAGTAACTTCGTAAGAGGCAGTATGTCCAACTCTCAGAAATGTCAGACTGTAACCTTGAGAATGCCCTATTAATCTCTACAAGTATCACCCAAAACCACTGAAGTTTGACCCCTATGTAACACCCAGACTCTGGAAGCTTAAGTTTCCTGGATCAAAACTCTAAAATATAAATGAGATTATTGTTATAAAGACTAGGTATTCAGAAATAAAAATCATTATTGCTTGGTCTAAGACTTTAGGAATCATCCCACAAACATGCAATTACAAAGTTTTCACCAGCCAATACACAGTGTTTTTACCTGGGAGTGGTGGAGTTTGTTTTTCAGTTCTTTCAACTGCCAGCTCTTCAATAGTCTTAGAAGCATCATCTGTATTTTTCACAGGTGTAGAGACAGCTCCTGGCTTAGTTATTCTCTCATCTTCTCTGCTTCGAAGACTGTATCAGAAAAAAAAAAAATTCACTCTGCATAGGAATTGGTCATTTTATTAGCAAAGTTCAGGTTTGCCCATTACTATGTAAACAAGGTCTTGGTTTTAAGACTGTCGTATTATTAGTAATCCTTGCTATTTTGTCCCTAACTTCATGTTAATAAAAGACTTCTCCACGTACACTTATTTAGGAAAAGGAAGGATATGGTGAAGAATTGTCCTCTCTGCTTCAAGCACAGAAATCGTACATACGTGCTACATACTCAAAGCCATACAAGGAACTGAGAAGAAAAAGAAAGGGAGAAGCACAGGCACACTAGTTTTTCTCTGACACCTCTCTAGAAATCACAGAGTTTAGACTGAATTCTTTGGCTTTGTTGTGATAAAGCTAACACATCTGCTCTTTTTGTGTTGCAACTGCCCTGGAACACAAGTGCTGCCAGCATGGCTCTTGTTAGGGTGCAGAGATAAAAGGCACAACACGAACATGTCCCAGATTTCTCAGTCTTTGAAGGGGATGAGTGCTTCTCATGCACTCAGTCATCCAGGTATTTTACCAATAAAAGATAACTCTCTGCTTCTTATGCATTTGCTGTATATGCTTCCAGTGTAACACAAAGGTATGTATAACAAATTTTTAAAAACCCAAAACCCAGACACCACCTTTTCCTTAAAGGGAGATCAATCGAAGCTCAAAAGGACAGGTATTTTTATTTTTCTGATAGAGCTACCAGCTGTGCCATGGGAGAACTGAACAAAACATGCTCTGTGTCAAAATGTTGTTACACAGCTATCTGTTGAAGAGTAAATAACTCCAAGCAGATGAATATTAATAGTGAGCTGGAAAAACAGAAGTATATCAATATATCAAAGGGGCAGTCTTAATTCCAGACAATCCACATTTAAAGAGTTGTGAGATGTTCAATGTATTTACCTGAGAGCTGGCAAACAAGCAAGGGTATGAAAAGTATTTGAGATAAACCAGACAAATTACAGCCTTTTATTTAATATCAGGCTTAACTGCCAAGAAAGCAGAAAAAATGTTACACCAAAGACACCAACGGATTGGTCATTATGTGCAAATCCATCTCCTCTCGTAAAGAAGTCTGTATTGGGAGAGGAGGGAAGAGACATTTTTCACTACCAACAGCTAGATGGTGCTACCAGGCAATGAATTCGTTCAAAATTATTACAACTTCCATGACTCCTCTCTACCTACTTCTGAGCACCCCCTAACACTCCGCAGAAGCATTATTTCAACCCAATGCTATTGCTATCTTGCTTTAAAAACAAGGCCAAAACCCCTTCAGTTACTACACAAGGGTGAATTTTGTTTTACATTGCTATTCCAAAGTCCAAAACCACTACAACTTCAAGCTAGTTCTGCTATGCATGTAGGCAAACAGGTCCTGCCATTTAAAACATCTGTAAAAGGTCAATTCTACTCCATGCAAGACAAGAAAGATCACATGGGAAGAAGGTGATAGAAACACCATTGTGATAAAACAAAAAGGAAAAAGAAAATCAAAACAGCAGGAGAGAAGAATTTTTCTGGATTTTACTGAAACACTTCAGTAAGCACTGCTATGTCATTGCAAGATGATACAGGAAGTAAAGTGATGCTGTCACTGGCTCTGAGTGATGAAAACTTGTTTATAACTGACAGCTCCACTTCCCAAGAGACGGAAGTGTTGTTCACTGTGTGCACTGTGACACTGCTGTTTTAACATCTGTGCTGTGCGGGACCTCTTCCCCTCACTTCTTCACTGCCTTTTTCTTTTTTAAAAGAATCATTTCCAGATAACCTTTAGCCACAAAATGCACTCAGCTCCACACTACAGTGCCATCAACTGTCCACAACAGACTGTCTGCAACACAACTAAAATGTTTGCACAGGAAGTTCTGAACAATGTAAACATGCAGCCTCTTTCCAAACTATGTTTAGCACATCTCCAGCTGTTTAGCACGAGACAGTAAGGGCCAAGAGGCATCTTGCTAAGCACATTTAAACAGGGTTGCTTTTTGCCCTGTCACATTTTTTCAATTTCTTTTGAAAACAGACAGAAGAACAAATAGCTCATGCCATATCTAAATTAACAACTGTGTTATAACAGTCAGCTCCATCCTCCCAGAAATAACCCAGACATTCAGGAAGACTTCAAGTCACCACCTCTTTCTGGCTGAAGCTTAAGTATTAAACAAAAACTTGCCACTCCAGTATGCAAGTGAGGGAGGCAGCATACCAAAGACTTCTGAAGTCAGAGTTCTTTCCACTGGTAAAGGGGAGCTCAGAAATGAAATCTGGCAGGCCTGCCAGCACATGGCTGGAAATGTTGCTTTTCCAGATGGGTCACACAAAAAGCTTCTCTAGCATATTTCTGTTACTGTCAGTAGTAAGACCAAAAAGTCAAGAAAAAGCACGTATCATGCCCTCTACAAGTGTTCCTAAATTTGAATGCAGAGACATCCTTTGCTCATTCCAGCTTTTTAAGTACAACTCTGAAGACATTACACAAAGTCACCTTATGTTAGATGATCTTCTGTATTTAATATCCATTTTCCCTCTGCCTAAACAGTTGTTCTGCATATCTTTAAAACTGCATGCATCTCTTCAAACTATACTTAACCTTTAAAATGTGATCTGCTCAGAGAGCCCCTCTGCAAAGACAGGACACATTTGTATCTTATTTCAGTTAGTATCCACTTCAGTAGCAGCTGGCCATAAATTCTCAGTCTCCAGGGCTATATCTGGAGATTTCCAAGATCCATTATCTGGATCCTTTTCAAGACTGACTAGGAATAATTAGCAATCCTCCTCAAGTGGAAAGAAGAAAAGAAGTGTAAATTAGTCCTTTTCATTAGTGAATTAAGCACATGTTCTAGAATCTGAGACTGTTCAAGAGACATCTGTGGACTTCTTCTGGACTAAAGGAAACTATGAGTGCTAATGTTTTTACCGGAAGTCCAAGCAACAATTGCTATGGAAATTCTACATCCAGGAAAACTGAAAGCACGCTGATATATGTACCAGAATAGAATACTGAAACACAGAGAACACTGGAGACCCTGACAGACTCCAAAGCAATATTGGAGCAAGTCTGTTGACAGATTTCTCAACTCAAATGCATCTCTGAAAGCCTCAGTCTGTGGTTAAGGTTGTATGAAAAGACTAAGAGAACTCCTCTGGAATTTCTCTCCTCATTAACATACAAAGACTTGGTAGAACAGGGTCAAATAAAGAGTCATTATCTTCAACACATTTTTAAAGTCTTCCCTCAAGATCAGTTGGGGGACTTTCTGTACCTTTTCCTCCTCAGCCCATTGACACCAAGCTTGTTTCCCCTCACCCTCCAGATTTTATACAAGATTTTCAAAAACAAAGGTGTTGCAACCACTTCACTCTTACAGCGGACTCAAACTTTAACAAAAAGCACTACAAAGCAAACTTGCTTTTAATATTTTTCTCAGGGCCTAGACTTGGTAATCTTGAAAGGGATATGTCCAACAGGAAGTCAATCCATGCCAAGGCAGCCCTTGTTGGTAAAGTAGATATAGCGGATGCATTCAGAGTTGAGATAACTTCAAAGTTCCTTCTCAGGAAGGATTTCATTCTTCTAACAGCATAATTCATAGAGAGGAAGTGACTGTCTACCTAAAACGCTGTACTAGGAGAGGAAAGCACTAACTCTAGGATAAGTCGGTCATAGTTTCAATTTTTATGGGGTTTGCTTTGTTCCTCTCTCCACATGCCTTTTTCACACATTATCAGAAATGCAAGTCAAAAAAAATCTCTTTAAAATGAGACTTCACAACTGTGATAATCAAATCTTTGCATCTGGGATTCTAAGTTTTTTGTACTGACACCGAGCTCTTACTGGAAAACAAAACTGTCACGTCACCTAGGCCCTCTGAAACAACATATGGGCAAGAGAAGCAAGTGTCTGTAATCCAGAACCCCAAACAGCTGTACGTGGGGATAAAATCAGTTTTGCAGCTCAAGCCTTAAAAGACTTCAAAAAAATCTTGAATGTGTGTTATCTTTCCCAACAGCAAGCAAAGTTATTAACAACCAAGCAGGCATATCTTACCTCTACGGTACAACTAATTGCCATTTCCCCCCCAACCTTGAATTCTGGACAGCATCTAAAACTCCTCAAATGCAGGCCTTTAATTTGGATTTTGCAACTCTAACTTTTGCTCCATCATCTATGATCATTACAGAGAGATTAACTTCATCAGAAGGTAAACTTTCACCTTACAACTACCTACTAGAATCTAAAAATCCAACATGAAAATTATATTTTAATAGATATGAATGTCCATTTTCAAAAGACTATGGCACTGCAAAACAGGATATTCAAAACTACAGTTTCAGATGGCAAAAGAAAAACACTCCAAACCATACAATAGATCACTTTTCTCTGAAATGATACAAAATTACTTATATACTTCAGAATTGTCATGAATGTCTTGCTACTAAATTCAACTATTAAAACCCATATTCCAACATGTCTATCTGCTGTGAAATGTACTTCATTTTGAATATACTGAATTCCTACAAAGACAAAAGGTCTCTGAATGAAGGTTAGTGAGAAAAAGCTTATACCTAATAAAGCCAAGATAACAACAAGTTTACTCAGGTTAAACATGCAGTAGAAACTCTGCTACCAGTCACATCAAACACTCTTGCAGGTAGCTTTGTCATCTCAAAATATGCAATTGCATATGCTTCACTAAGATATAGCACTATCAAACTTACATGTTTAAAGGAGTGATAACACTGAAGTTAAAGGTTCAGTTTCTCCTAAAGTCTAAGAAAATCTGGACCATTATTAGCTGCATCTCTTTAGAAGAATAATGTCATATTAGTTATTACCACAGTCCTGCATCCCATTTGTCACACTGAACAAATCCAAACACTCCTACAACTTAAACGCCACATTAAATAGTTGATATAAAAAAAATAATACAATGCTGCCATCACCTGCCGTTGCTGGGCTGCTGTGGAGAATGTCTGGAATGGTCTGAAGGCTCTGACCTCTGGTCAGGAGATCGTGAACGACTGCGGCGGGGCCTGTCATGTGATCGGTTGGAATGATCTGATGCCAGCGACTGAATTTCTGAAATGTCTGTTAAATAAAAGTTGTTTTTCCATGAAATGATTGTAATTAAAATGGCGGTGTGACCTGCTCAAATGGAAATAAGCTTTTGTACAGAAATTCTATGAAGATGTTACGTCTATGTTTATTATTTCGAAACAACAAAACTTAATATTCCTGAAAGAACAATTGCAGGAACAAGGGTTGTATCTTTTTCTCTGCTCTTTTTGGAAGAATGGACTTCAAACAAGAATTTACCCATACAACAGTCACTCCCCACCCTCTCATCCCATTTAGGTTTTTTGCATCTTCACAACACAGACAGTTTTTTTCTCCCTTTAGAAATGAAGTTTATTTATACTCACCATCTCTTTCTGAAGCATTAGCAGAGTGAATACTGTCAGAAAGATCAGGGACATTCAACAGTGTAGCTCGTTCATCTCGCTGAACAACCATCTTCAACTTGCCTTTTGACCTTTCTATTAGCGTTTTTGCATCTGCTAAGGACATATTTTCTGTCACTGTGCCGTTTATCTGGAACAGATTAAGAAAAGAGCAGATAGAAACTTACTGAAAAATCACAGTGACTCTCTAGTCAAGACAGTAGCTTTCCGTCCAATGGTATTTAGATATACCTGGAGATACTTGATCAGAACTAGCTGACTATAATAGAAAACCATTGGGCTCATCCAAACTATACCATATTGCCAGATGAAAAGAATTTTCTAAGACAAAGCCTCTAGCACTAACATTAAAACTTTTAACATATCAGTTACGATTTTTGAACCAGCACTGCTAGAGCAGAGAATGGTACTTTTTTCTGCACAGCACATTTACAACAGTATCTTGAAATAAAAACTTAGCATGAACTAAAAATCCCTGGATATATTGATTTCTGCAAAACAAACAAATCAACCTGAAAGCAAGTTCTAGCGTTTCTGGAAAAAGGGAGCCTGAGGGGAGAACTTACTGCTCTCTACAACTGTCTGAGAGGAAGCTGAAGCAAGGTGGAGTCAGTCTCTTCTCCCTACTAACAAGTGACAGAACATGGGGAAATGACCTCAAGTTGTACCAGGGGAGGGTTAGGTTGGATATTACGAGAAACTGCATCACAAAGGGTTCTCTAACACTGGAGTAGGCTCCACAGGGAGGTGGTTGAACTCCCCATTCCTGCAGGTGTTTCAAAGATCCTGAGATGTGGTACTGAGACATGGTTTTGCTGGATAATGGCTAGACTCCATCTTAAAGGTTTCCTCTATCATTCAATAGCACAATTCAACAACGTGATTTCCGAGTTGTAACATGTAACTAAGCACGTAGGGACAAAGTCTCATACCAACCCAAATGTTTCCTATTATGCATTTACAGTGGGCACTATTTATCTGAATAAAGGTTTGGAAACTATCAGAAAATCAAAGGCTTGTAATTTTTAATTGTCTTAAAAAAGACTGACTTGTGCTTAAATCTCTTGACCCTTGAAACAATAATAAATCTAATACTAACAATAACTATGCCATTGAGAGATAGTTAATCCTAAGAACAGTTGTACCAGTAAGTTTTCCTTTCTAATGAACACCACCACCATTTACTATACCTTCAGTACAACGTCTCCTTCCTGAATATTGCCATCTCTGGCTGCCAGGCTGTCTTGTGATATTTCTTTCACAAATATGTGGCTTGCCAACCGTAAACCGTACTCTTTATAGAATAGCAATAGAAAGAAAAAAGAAAACTGATGAAGTTACAGTAAAAAGCTGAGGGAGCGAGGCATCTAAAATACACAGCACTGCTGTACAAAATAGTTACACTGGAAACAGAAAGTGACTTTGGCACATGAAGAACTGTAGTGCAATTATACTACAGGTTTACCATTACATCAAGCACTTATCTGACTGTTCCTGTAAGCATAGCTGTTGGTCAATAACTTTAGATGCTACCTACAATTTTCCTGCTTTCCAATAAGACACTGAAGACTCAAGTACATAGGAGGTATACAGCCACTGACTACCAGATGCACAATTGAGATTTGTTTACACTGTTTAACACTTCAGCCTTAATTAAGCACATGCATTTTGGAATATGAAACATATTGCCAGAAATACAATAGTCAATTTTAAGTGTTCAGCTAGACACTGGCAAACTTTACAGCACTGTCCATACAGTTCAGGAATCCCTCAACAACACTGCCAGAAGCACTTGGCCTTTAAAACACCATCAGAAGCTTTAGCAAGAGAATTGCACACAAGTTACCTTCATTTTTTCTTGATTTCACCAGCGTTACTTTGGTAGGTTTTGCAGGCTGACTGGATGTAACCGACCTTCTATCTGATCGCGGTGATAAGCTTCTTTCTCTGCTAGCACTTCGATCTCTTACCCAACTCTTCTCATGCCTTCTGTTGGCACTTGGAGCACCACGGCTGCTTCTTGGATCATGTATCTCTTCATCATAGCTGTCATCCTCATTTTCAGACACTGGTTCAGGTTCTGTTCGAGCCACTGGAATCTGAATTTTCTTCATCCTTCTGATAGTCTACAACAAAGCATAAAGTTTGAGCCTCTGGTTGAGCAACGCTAATGGTGTTACTAAACTTCAGAAGCCAAGCTAATCGCCAAACTTTAGAGGAAAATATACAAACGTATATGAATGCTCTAAATTTTTAGTTGAATAAAATATTAAGGATGTAATACAAGAGACTTATTAATAGAAACTACCAGAAACCTAGTGTTTTGGGGTTATTGTCTGGTTGGTTTTCTTCCCTTTGGAGCAGGGCATGTTTGTTTTTATGTTTGGTTTAATTCCTTTTTGCTTCTGTAGAACTGTCAGAAGGATAAGACTAACATCCATCGTAGCATAATGCGATATTATGTCTTTAGATCTGCATATTTGAATGCCCTCACTTTGCTTAAACCCACAAACCAGTTACTGGCACTACTAAGAACTTCTTTTGCTAACATGTAATCTACTGTACACTCAGCATGTTATTGATGGTAATTTGCCTCAACTTTGAAGCTTCCCCATCTTCCAAAGCAATGTTTATGCAAACCAGAGGAAGGAAAATATTCCTGCTGAAAGTTCAAAGTTGGTTTGCACTAATTTAGGCAGCTGTTTCCAGAATAACGCCCAACCTTATTTAGAGGTTTATTTGCTGTGTGTCACACAACTCAGCCAAGGTTTTATTATTTTTCTTTACATAAAACTACGCATCGAATACTTGAGATGCTGAAAGCCCTGCACAATCCACCACACATTGTTTTGTATAAGCTTCAAAGAATTCTTGTATCTACAAATCCAAAACATGACACAGTTCATTACAACTGTGTTGAAGTACACAAGAGCACTGGAAATCTGTTGGCACAAAAGCTTTTCTACAAGCCCTATCAGTCCGTCTTCCTTCATTAAGGGACGGTTAAACATTGTGCGTTTTGTGTTCTGGCTTTTTTAACATAAATCTTAAACTTCTATAGAAAGATGGATTGCTACACTTAAGTGATGTTCTGTTTTGCAAAGATCAAAAGCCAAACACTTTGAATGAGCCTACAAAATTATAGGAATTAAGGTAATTACACTTTATGTTGGCAAACTGTTTACCAAGCATAAAAAAAACTGTGTCAGTGCCTGAACAGTGGGTGAACTCCTTTAGCATACAACAGCCTTTGAAAAACTTAAAAGTGCACTCAAGAAGGCAAAGAAATTAGACATAGATGAGAATGGAGTTTGTCAAAATGAGCAACGCTTTACCTTAAAAGGAGCCTGAAGTATTCCATGTGACTTAGCCCAAACATTATCATTCACATTTAAAAAACAAATAAACAAACAAACCTTCCTTGTTACCCACAATATGTCACTGAAAAGTGAAGCAGCACACATACCAGCAGCAGCAATTACACCATTTCACTTCAGCTCTGTAACCACTGAATTTAAGTAAATGTAAAGATTTAAGATGTTCACTTACAATTTTGGCATTCTTCCCACTTTTCCTCAGTTGCTGAACAGCAAAAGCGTGCTCAACATTATCCATTGAAACTCCATTAACCATTGCAACACGGTCATTTTCTCTAAACGAAAAACATCACAATGCACACTGTAAATACTTGATGTCAAGGGGAAAATACTGGGGAATTAGTGTCTCTGAATAAGCAATGTATTCAGTAAGTTACAGATATCTACATTGGCAGCAAAACTTCAGTTTTAAGATACCACTGACAAAGACAGACACTCCCCACATCAGAATCCTGGTGTAGTTTAGCACTTACTGTAGCAGTCCTTCTGCTGGGCCTCCTTTCAGCACATCAGAAATAACTATTGATGTCTCACCACTCTGGAAGTGAGGATTATCTCTTCCTCCAGATATTGCAATACCAAATCCAAATCCAGGGGCCTGGAACAAGAGTAATAGAAAATAAAAATATTCCTAATATTACAGTTCACATTCCTGGGCAAAACACAAAAAAGTCCCACGGGCTGAATAACTCCTCGGAAGGAAGAAGGATAAAATGGTACCATGCAATGCTCTGCACTCTAAGAACAGGACAGAGATTAAAAACAGATTTTAGAAAGACTTTTACAAGGCACAGAATTTCAGGCTACCTGCCTAATTTCTCCCAAAGGTAAGAGATTACATTTTCCATTTGCGTTTTTATGGCCTGGGCCTCAGGTGGTCATCAGTAAGACCTCAATCTTCAGTAAGCACAACATGCCATACCACTGTGAGATACTGATTCAAATGTGTTATCACTTCCTGCAACACTTATTTTGAGGCTTCACATTACAGTATTTACCCAGCTTGACCTCACTTAGCTCAGGAACTGACAGGATTGCAGCACACAGCAGTATGACTGCAGGCTCAGTTCTTAGGAGTAATACCAAGATCACTTGTACCATTAAATACATCAAAACCTTGTCAGCACTTGCAAATCATCTGCAACTTAACAAAAGTCATTTGCTTCAATCTTTTCCCTCTAGGGTGACCTGCCACTACAGCAAGGTCAGCGCCTCTGAAAAGTTATTCCTGTTAGGTATTTCAAGATACAACGATGCATTTCTGCCTGGAAGCAGCGAGAGTGGGAATCAAACTTTCTAAATATAACTGAATCTCAAACTATCTAGCTCTTCTATCACTGCCCAGAAAACACTGTCAGAAGGATATTATCATTTACATACTCAGTAACTTATTTTGAAATTTTCAACTATGCAGAATACAGTCACTGGATGGAAAAGACCAAGTTTCAGTCAATTCCTCCTCTCAGTTTCACTCAGCTTATGTGCTATGCTGACAGACTTATCCCCTCCCTTTTCAGGCTTCTCAACAAACATGACCCAGCTTCAGGAATGGGTTTCATAACCTTACAGTGACAGCAGAAGTAACATGGCAATCTGCATCTGGCTGTACGACACATGATGTTCAGTTTTCTGGACAGTAATTACTGCTCAAAAAATGTGTTTCTTATTTCCCTCCCCAAACAGAGGTCGTAGACGGTCCTGATTTAGCCTGTAAACATGGAATAGGGCAATGCAGCATTACACCAAAGATCTGGAGATCCATTGCTCAGAAATCTCAACAGTCAGCAAATACTGTTGCCAGGTATGAAGAAAGTAAGTTTGTTAGACAACGAAAGGTACATCTTACTGCCTTTTTTACACTAATTTTAATTCATTAAAAGGAGAACTGGGTATATTTTCAAGATACATTCCAGACAGATCAACCAAAAACTATGGCTTAGATTCAAGAATTACTAAGCAAAGCCCTGTGCCATGCAGAAAGACAGTCCATAGAGTAGTGACAATTTATGACCAGAGCTCAGGTTTTCTTTCAGTTATATTTTTTAACTAGCTGACAGAGTATCTAATAAAGTATGTAACAAAACACTCTTTCAAAACAGTAGTACTACCCCTTACTCATGCCACTGCTTTCAGTTTTCCATTTATCTAACAGAGTTCAGATAGCACCATATTTGGGTTGGAAAGGGAGAAGAGAGATGATAACAAAAACTGTTTGTGTCAAACTTAAATGATCTCCATCTTTCCGTATACCATAAACAACCAAGCAAAAAAAAATCTCACGGTTTTGCAGTCACGAAAAGAAACAGAGTCATCAGGCTAAGACCAGCAGAGATGTAGAATCTCACTGTAAACATTACCCTGCTGCTTGGCATTCTGGTTTTGGGGGGTTTTTTTTGTTGTTTGTTGTTGTGGGGTTTTTTTTGTGTGTGTCGTTTTTTTTTTGGAGTAGATTTGCAAAATGAATTACCAGTATTAAAATTACTAATTTCCTAGTTCAATGTTTCCTTTAAGAAGCCCTGAAACAGTGCAGTCTCACATACAAACAGCACTCAGAAAATCCCACAAGTCAGGTCAAGGCCTTCTAATCATAAAGCAAAGTAATATGAAAAATCCAGTCTTTCTGAAAGCTTAAAGAGAGCTCAGATAACAAATCATACAGTAAACCTCAACCTACCACTACTAATTTTATCCTGCTGCCTACCATCATCTTTTAAGATAAGTGATAAACCGAACTTCCCTCAGATAACTGAGCCTAGCTTCTAATTGTGTCTGGAAATAGCAAGATGTTGATCACTACAGATAAAGCAAGACATAAACCTGTATCTTCACTAAAACTGAATGAAAGAAAATCTGCCATATTAAAAAAAAAAAAAAATCTCATCTACGAGATGCTACAGTGAGAATATGGGGAGGACGACCCAAAAACCAAATAAAAACCCCACACCAACAAACAACCCAACACCCACACAAAACAAGACAGACTTATACTATTTTGCTCTCCCACAGTAAGGGAACATCAAGAGAAGCAGAAAAATACGAACTCCCAGGTTCTATTTTTTGAGTTCCAAGTATAAAGAAACCACAAAATATACAAAGTGCATGGTTCTTAAGACTTAAAGTCTTTTACAGTTATGTATGCAAAAGCAGAAGGATCTTTGCTAACACACCAATCATCTAACTACTTGCATCTCCTCCCTATTTTAGAGGCTGATCATTGTAGTACATAGTACTGGTCCTTATTCACTGATTAGTTTTGATCTAATACCATTCATAAAACCCAATTAAAAGGGAAAAGTAATCCACATAGTTTCTCTGGGGCATCTGGAAAATCAACAGGTCTGCTTTCCATTAAGCAGATTTTGTGAAGAGATAAGAGTTGATCTAGACCGACACCAACTCCAGACTCCTCTGTGTCTCCCAAGGGGACTTACTAAGGTTTTAAACAAATTTATTTGGGATCAGATTCTTCCAATTACTTCTCCAACCTCATTTGTGAAAATACTGACAAGACAGTAAAACAAACAAACAAAAAAATTAAATCCCAAGAGATTTGCAGGCATATCAGTAAAACAGGAAGCCAGTAACATGAAGCCTAACTAGCATGTACCCCATACTAATTCAGCACATGTTAAATGTCATTAAGTCTATCATTCACAGCCAGTTTACTGCCCTCAGCTAAGCCAAAAATCAGAGGGACTTTTTAGTGCATCTCCCTAGTGAAAGCAAGTTCAGTTCTTCAGAATATTTTTGTGTGGCTGACAGTGAACAGTCTAGGAGCTCTGTAGCTCCACCACACGGAGCAGATAAACCAACACAGAAAATATTCCACAACTTCTCAGAGGGACGTTTTAAGCTTATTCCAATTCTATTACTCACTAGATATCCCTGAGATAAGCGAGATATGGCCACATTTCACTCCTTCTGACTAAATTCAAGTAACCTCACTTGTTAATCTAACGCTTTAAGAATGTCACAAATAAAAAGCAGAATGAAAAACCCCACAAGCAAATAAGCACTCACTTCACTAAATCCTCTTCCCACTGCTAAGAATAAAGTCAAAGCACGAATTCACTTAAATGTTACATTAGGAGCTTTGATTTTGTTATCCGACAGACAGAAAACATTGTGTGTCTTTAACCAGGTAAATTCATGCTATCAAAGTCATTGACAGTATACGCCATCAGCCTTCACCACCTAAATGAAAGATACTCAAAAGTTAAATCGGCACAGTTTCGTAACATTTGATTACAGTTATGGCACAATCATTAACAGCCACGTAGATTTCTGACTATTTTCACTTAGGTACATAAGCAATGTAAAGCTCTGTTTCTGGCACAGGTATTTGTAGGCAGGCTTATCTCTGAAACCCAAGAAACAAATAGGGCTACTATCAAACGGAGCTTTTACAACACTTCTAAATTTAAACAAAGGAATATGACAGTTTCCTTTTCTTTTCCTTCCTGACATCTGGCTTTTTCCTATTGTTTTCGAAAACCACCAGTATCCTGCATCAGGCGCACACAACCAATTGTATCAACTTACCCTGTGAAGAGTAACTGTGTGTTGTTCCCATATTGCTGTTTCTTCCATTGTTGTGCTCTAAGGAGAAAAAAAACACCCAGAGATTAGACTTTGCTGTCAATAGCTATATTAAACAAATGTACAATATCACAAATAGAACCTTGCACTGAACACTAACATTAATATTCTAACTGAATAGCTACAGAGAAGCAGGGCTGGCTCATTTGTTACACATTTCCTGTCTTTTTATGTCACATCTGAACTTCCCGTGCTCCTATGGAAGGCGGCAGGGGAAAGAATAGGCAAAACAGATTACTAATAATTATATATTTCAGAACTTCAAGTTATAAAGCATTTTAAAGGGAAACGCCACAAGTATTTGTGATGCAGGCTCTCTTAGCCTGTACCATACATGTACTGTAAATGAAGCTGGTTGAAAGCCCAGGTTTTTTCAGTTTTTTTCCACTGTGATCACTTTTGTTTATTTCATCCTTGTGTGAACCCTCTTTCCTTCTACTTGCTCTAACTGAACGTAGATTACCACTAATTCATGAGTACCCAGCTATAGATTACAGTATCTGTGCTACTCTATTATGTATACAGGTCACATTTAACAGACTCCCCAGTCACTTTAGTGGTTTTGGTGAACAGCACTGCAGAAATAAACAAGGTCCTCTAAGGGAACTAGATTAAACAGTAACATTATGACAATATTTACATACCTGCATTTCTGCTTAAAAAAGCAGATGCTTGTACTACTTAATGTGCCACAAGCAGCAAACACAGAAAAGGGGAAGACGGCATGAGTGAGAAAAAGCTAGTAGAGCCAGAGGCCTGAAAACCAGCAGAAAGGCAGCAAAAGACATAGCCAACAACCTGAAGTCTCCTAGTATCCTGCTGCTATGCTGTCTACCTTTCCAGAAGAGTGCACAGTGCTCCACAGACTCCCTTCTCATAAGCAAATAATGCACTAAAGAACAGATATGTCTGCAATACGAGTGCTGTTTTTCTAAAATCTACTTTACTCTTACTTTGTTTCAGTTATAGTAACTCAGTCACTACAACAAAAAGTACTTTTCACTTTCCATTCCAGTCCTGCATTAGAACAGAACAGCAACAGTGTTTACTCTCACAATCAATACCCCTGAAAACGTTAAACCTGGTTGCAAGCAGTGATGTTATAAAATTGGATAAAAAGTGAATTCTTCTCATGACCCCAAAAAGCTCTAATGTTTTTATGTCTACTCTTCTGCTCAACTGTTAGGACGTGCTACAGTAATGTTCATTTCTCTTTTAGGGGTCCACTTCTCATTAAAAGGTAGGTGCAAATTAATTGGAATATACTTCACTCGGGCAACCTGCCCCCCAGTCTCCAATACCAAATGTTATTTCTTTGCATTACAAATAGATTCAGCTCTACCTCATAATTAGATTATTTTTCTCCACCTTTTTGAAAGCAGGCCTAATATATTAAACTAGTAATGATTTACACCTACAAAGGCATCTTTGAAACTAAAGAGAACATTCTGCTTGCTGAACGTTTACTGAATACTGATTTTCTTCCCTCTTTCTGATGCTCTCATTCTGTCTTAGTTCTGGCAAAAGCTTCTCAGGCTAAACATCTCATCAACAAGTGAAGAACTATCTTTGCAAGTAAATTTCTAAAAGAAAAGCTCTAAGTAGCTCCTGTGTTGGGGGAAAAAAAAGTGCATCAGGAATCCAATAAAATACTGCAAAAGTTACAAGCCACATCTTAATTGAAGTAGGTTGCCCTACTTCTACCTGCAATGATCAAAAAAAGAAGTTCACCTGGCTGGCCCACTTAATGCATTTGGCCTGGTGTCACTGTGCAGGTACAACACTCCATTGACAACTGGAGGCACTTTGCACAGCACAGTTTCAGCTACTTGGCTAACAAGGTACCAGATTTTAACAGCTTCAAGTTCCTGTGTCTCAGTGTTGGAACTCAGCACACAGGACACGGCGCAAACACACCCACTAGTTCTGGATATGGCAAAGACCAATAAAACCCAGTTTAACCAGCTAAGTACTACTACCACAGGATCTCAGAGAACTGCAACCCTAGAGTCAGAGCAGGATAAGATAACAAAACAGCATTGCTTAGCTAAGCAATGAGTATGAAAAATGCTGCTGAGAACTGAGAAGACGCACTGGCTCACAAAAACAAGACAACCCCCTGAAAAACCATCCAGAAACTCATCAGCCTTTCTAAAACTCCATACAGGTCTCACTGCTCAATTTACTGACTGGGGCTGTCATTTTTGATGTCTTTCCTGTAGGAGCTCAGTACCTGTATTTTCCTGAGTACTTCGCTTTCTTGTTCACTATCTCCTCTACTCATCTATTACTATCACCTCCTCTAGATTTTATTATCTTCATTTCAAATTCACAAGACTTGAAAAACATCAGATATCCATTAGACAGATAGCAAACTAAGTACTGTTATTTTCATTCTTTCTGCATGCACAAACAGTCCAATCAAGAACAGTGAAAACAGTTCAAAGGCAGCTTGAGGTGAGTTGTTGGCTTTGAAGCAAACTGCTTATGCAAGTTAGTTTCTCATCTGTAAAAAACTGCATCCACTTATAAAAGACTAAGAAGGGTGAAGACCTGTGAAGGTACCCACACCCCCTTAGCACTGACAACTGAGGCAGAAGAACTAGCCTGAGCTACCATCAGCTGAAGTCCCTGCTGGGATGCTGCTCTTAGACCACATTCAAGTGCTCTGTTTTTCATGCAGCATTTGTGTTTCAGTAACTTCATAAGGACTCAATTCCCAAGTCTCTAGAAATGGCAAACATTGCTTGTAATTAAGGAGTATGGGCAAAGTAGACCTGCAGTGGTGATCTTACTCCGGCTGACTGCTGCTCCCAGGCTTGGTACTCCAAATAATGTTACTCATCAATTCAGGTGAAATCAAGGTAACTTGACAGAACTCAGAAGGAGCAATAGATACAGTTTAACACCCCAGAAACTGAGAATATGAGAATACTAAGGTGCTACTGAAGTCTACAACTAGATAATCTTAACAGAGAACTTAAAATATCTTTGAAAAGGAAGTGTACTACTGACAGCATTTGTACTGTGCAAACTCCAGACTATGTCTATTTTACCTGTGGCTGTCCACATTATTAAAAATAAAGGAGAACTACGGTATCATGACTTTAGTGATAGAAAAAGATTTTAAGTTCATACTTTAAGAGTTTAAGCTCATCATAAACACCCATATATAACTAAGCAAATTCTCAGCTGTGTATATGGCAAGTGGACATGTTTGTAGGTTTGGGGTTGTTTTATTATTTAAAGAATAAAGTCATATGTGAACTCACAATTCATCAATATGCTAGTAATACAACTCATGATTTGCTTGGAATCCTGGAAGTATCAGATCTTGCTTAACTATTTCATCTTTGAAATTGCCCTGAGAGAAACATACAAAAGTAAACATTTTTCCAGAAAGCTCTCTTTGCAGACTACATGGGTCTTTCAACAATAAACATTTTTTATTCCCTTCTCACTGTATTTCCTGCTTCTCACGTGCTGGGATTTTAATTTTTCTGTTAAAAAAAACCATGCTTTTTTTCATACAACTTCTTACACGTTTTTCTGGGCAGGTGCACATACACAAGAAAGTTTTCTCCAAGGACTAATTCTATGTTTATGCAGCAAAAATTTTCCTTTAATCACCATGAAGGGAAAGAAAGCATTGCTGGCTACCAGTTAGAGCAATACAACTGCATTCGCAAATAGCCCCATTCAGTTTACCCCTACTGCAGTTGGAAAAAGATGTGAGCAGCAGCACTGGAGCCAACCACAGGCTTCAGAAGACAGTTCAACCCCATGTTTGGGAAGAACAGCAGCCACAGAAATTAGCACAAATAAAATGCTGCAAAGTTCCTGAAATTTCTGACAGGGTAACACCTGACTTCTTTTCCTCTAGGTGTAGTTCATACTAAAGCCAGAATTCCTGTGTATTCTTAGAATCAAGTCAGAACTGTTTCTCAATGTTTATTCAAGTCTAAGGGGATTTAGTAGAGGAATAACCTTTCTTGTTTTAACTGAACTGCTTTTTGTAAGAAGTACGTCAAGAGTGACAGCTTATAGTTGAGCAAATAATTGCTTAAAATGCGTCTTGATGTACAAGGTAAAGGAGTTTTCCACCACCTTACTTTTTAGTCAGATTCAACAGCAATTTCCTCTAAGTAGTGTTAAACATCTACTGCTGTTTATACATTTCTGCACATTTCTCACTGAGGATGATGAATCACAGAATCAAAAAAAATCACAGAATGGTCTGAGTTGGAAGGCACCTTTAAAGGTCATCTAGTCAAATACCTCCAGGGATGGGGCCTCAACCACCTCCCCAAGCAACCCTGTTATATCACTTTGTGTTCCAGGGTTATACCACTCTCGTAGTAACAAGCCTCTTCCTAACACCCAATCTAGACCTGCTGTTCTCCAGTTTGAAGCCATGGCCTCTTGTCCTATCACCACAGGCCTTTGTAAACAGTCTCTCTCCAGCCTTCTTGAAGGCCCCTTTGAGGTACCGGAAGGCCTCTATGAGGTCTCCCCAGAGTCTCCTCTTTTCCAGGCTGAACAATCCCAGCTCCCTCAGCCTGCCTTTGTAGCAGGGGTACTCCAACCCTCTGACCATTTTCATGGCCCTCTGCTGGACCCACTGCATGTCCTTCTTAAATTGAGGGCTCCAAACCTGGAGGCAGTACTGCAGGTGAGGTCTCACCAGAGCAAAGTGGCAGAACCACCTCTCTGGATCCGCTGGTAATGCTGCTTTTGATGCAGCCCAGGATACCACTGACCTCTGGGCCACAAGCACACACTGTCCACTCATGTCCAGCTTCCATCAGCACAACTAATCAGCACCCCCATATCTCTTCCCACAGGGCTGCCAAACTATAGTCTGGCCCCTGACAGTCTCAGGGACAGGGAACCAGCCCCCTGTTTAAAAAGTTTGAGGACCTCTGGTCTATACCATTGATAAAAATATGATGAGATAATAAGGTTTTCAGATAAAATCATATTTTGTGTGTACCTTAGAACAGGCAGATTTTCAGATTTCCCTCTGGACAACACAAAAGTAACCTGTCATGGGAAGCCATAAAGTACTTCCAGTATCTTTACAAACCTGGTTTTGTGAATCAGCACAGATAGCTGCCCTGCAGACAGGAAACAACTACTACCTTAGAGGCATACTGTTTCTGTTCGCCACAAAACACAATAGAGAGGGAAGCTATCTGTGACACATCAAGTAAAATCTACAAGAAAGTGAATGACCAGATGAACTCAAGCATACAAAGCTTGGAGCATCTTCGCTCCAGGCTTGAATCCCTACTTTGTAACTGCCTTTTCTACGCCAGCATCTATGGGAAGTAACATATTCCTAATTGTCCTGCAAAACCCTAACAGCCCTGAGAAATGGTTTTCTTATTCAAAACACGGAGAAAGAACTGGTGAGGGCTTGTATCAAAATAAGGAAGTTTATATCTAGGGTGCACGAGGCTTATAAATGTCTGTTATACCTTGATGCATTACTGGTTTGACTTCTAAAATTAATCTTTAATTGCTCATGAAGTCCGCTTCAATAGTAGAATGCTGATGAACTTCAAAATTTAAAAGGATAAATGTAGAATTTATACGTTCTGATTGCAGTTGAGGGAACAAACATTGAATGTTCTATCACAACTGTAATTTTCAATTGCTATGAGAATTTCTGCAGGTTTGTTTGGTATCTAGGGGGTGATATTTATCCCTATGCAGTGTCTTTCAGCACTGATTCGTGGTAGTGCATTTCCAACACTGACCAGGAATAATGCCTACTGATACCTTTGTTATCACCATCTTACATTCCAATAAATTCCTTCCAACTGTCTTATCATAAAAGCCTGCAGCTGATAAAAAAAAAAAAAAAACACACCACAAAACAAGCACAACATTTTTCAAACAATTGTTCTGTTCCTCTGCAGTTAGTGGAATGAGGACAGAATTGTATTAGACTGATTTTATTAATTTAAACAAGAGCATTTTCTTACATAGTCTTAATACATATGCAATACACCACATCTACTCCACAGAGCACCTTAGAGATATCAGAGCTGTTTCAAATACTAGAAGTCAACTACTAGAGCAAGTGTATTCGAAGAAGGAGAGTGCTGCAGGGTGGGATAAAAAACTGCGTATTACTAAAAGCTGCACTCAGAATTACAGTGTATCTGCAGTAATTCTGCAAGCAGCCTATATCCTTGTTTTTCCACTTAACCATCTCCTTGCAAGAAGGAAAGACTATTGCCCTGAATGTAGTTTTCATAACAGACTCAAGAGAGACCATCAGATCAGCTATGGGACTGCTAGAGACAAACAACATGCACCTGATGCAATTTACTGCTTTTACAAAGCAATGCAAAGCTGAGGAGAAAAACCTACTAGAGCATTCTCTTGTATGGAAAAAGAGCATTTCATTCACCACCAAGCTGAGAAGCTAGGTTTTAGTATCTTTTTCTGATGCACTTCACATCCATGGAAGTGATATCACCATCTATTTGTACAGCAGAAATATCAACCTCATTCTCTCACACAGATCTACTAAAGCACAAAAAGTAAAGTAGTGGCCTCCCCTTTCCCATTTCATACATGGCATGGGTCCAAAGCTCTACTCAAGAGTTTCAGTCCTCCGAAACATGTAAAGCCTTTTAAAGACAGTTATTAAAACTGATCTTCAGATGACAATGTGCAGTTTAAGTTAAAATCAAAGCACAGAATTCCCAACACTCCATGTTAATGTTAATAAAATTCACTTAATTTCACTTAGATCAATCCAGAAATATAAAGCCTCTACTATAATCATACACACATACTGCCCGAATAACAGAATTCACTGTTACATCAGCAACCCTGAGAAAAATTAGAGCTAAACTTCATTTTATATATAAATTAATAATTATTACCATGTCTCACCATTCCATTCAATTTTCCCTATGCTTCCGCAACCACATGCTTCAGATATTTTTGCTCAGAAGTAAAACAAAACAAACCCACTCAGTATTTAACTAATCTCATGTAATACCCTTTTTTAGCACCACTTCAGAATGGTCTCTGAAGTCCAAGCCTCACAGATCACAAACAGCTCTCTGATCTCCTGAGGCCATAAAAACTTTGCTTTTGTTGTTGCTGCTCAGTACAAAAAACAGTAGATCCTCCTTCCCTGAACAAGAACATTCTGCAGAAATCCAGAGGTATATCGCATTTGCAGTGAAACAATTAACTACTCAGTTACAGATTCAGTTAAATCTGAGTATTTATAGAAGATTTTACAATACTGGTCTAGCAAATATCATTATCCCGGAATGGCAGAGAGCTGACAGAAGGCAGCAAAACAAACCAGAATGTACGTCCCAAACACAGATTCATTTCAAATGGTCTTAGGTCCAGCCACTGCACATGAAAAGAGTACCACTCAAACACCCCGGTAACAGTATCAGCCAGAAGCAAAGCAAAGCTTACTAGCTTCCTGATCTCTAACGCATGGGAAAACTGCTTCAGAATTTGGGAGCCTTGTCCGTTTTGCTTCTTTCCATTTTGCTTTCCAGCTGGCATTAAGATCACGTAGGATCACAAACTCCAAAGTGTTGGCAAGGAGCATTTTAGAGATAAATACTCCAGGCCATCATGTTATCAAAATGGAACTAAAATCACAACAGATCAGAAAGGCTAAAAAGCAACATGGCAAGCCATGTTTGTCCCCCCCCACCAAGCAGTGCTGCCATCAGCCAGTACAGACAGCATGTACTTCTCTTTTGGTTTAAGTAATTTCTCAATCACACTGACCCAAGTCAGCATTATTAGGATGTAAAGAATCCAAAATTAGGGTGTAGCTTTTAATATGCAATTGAAATATTTATCTTTATTAGAGGTTGAGTTTAGCTCAGATGTGAATTTATTCAAGTAATTTCAAAACAAAGAACTCACAGTGATAGTTCAGTTTGTTACATCTCAGGGTGCAACTTTAAAAAGATATCCGGCATAATGAAGTGGCATCACTGTCCTATTAATTCTGATCCTTAAAAATATCCCTCTCCCTCATACTACACTTCGTCAAGTACTACTCTTAAATATATGGTCATTTCTGTCTTTATCAGTTCCACCTCAATTCAACAGGAGCTGTCAGTAGTCCAGTTTGTATGCCAGCCCTCTTAATGTAAATGATCAAGCTAGAGTATCACTATTTAAGTAAATTAAGCTGTATCTCAGTATAAAAGTAAAGCTCATTAAAGTGTAAACAGCTGTGGCCACAGTTTTACAGCAACTGACAACTTGGGATGGGAAATTCTAATCAGGTATTAGCTGCTTGGTTTGTTTTAAAGCCCAGGGGTTGTTCAAAACAGTGCTGCAGTATTCCCAGAGAGGTGGTGGAATCTCATCCCTTGGAGATGTTAGAGAGTCACCTGGACAAGATCCTGCCTGCTACAGCTGATCAAATGTGGAGCATACGGCTGAGCTAGATCTCCTGACCTTTCTGTTCTACAATTACTCTATAAACCAGATTTATTGAGAAATGCTTTGAGCAGAGGGTTGGACTATCTGATCTTTAGAGTCCCTTACAACTTTAATTACTCTGTGATTCTATCTAAACCACATTTATAGAACACGCTCCAAATCACATCATCCAACTGCAGACACAGTCTCCATCTCTGCTTTTATAAGTAGCTCGGTGCTACTGTTTTATCACTGATTTAAGAAATTTAGTTGGACTTCTCCAAACGAAAACAAACTGGAAGAACAGCAGCACAGTATCAGTGCCACAGAAAACTACATACTGGGTTAGTTTCATATAAGAAACTCAAATCAGGCATATGTACCTCACTATTACTTTTTCATCACAAAATCAAGCAAAAACACCCACAAGTGTAAGATATGGTCACCAAAAACTTATCAACATCAAGATGGACATCACAGCAGCAACCACAGCATTCAAGCACCTTACATTATGCCAGAATGCCTCTTACCTTTCTAATCCAGAAAATTCCAAACTAATAGCCATTCAGTATACTATTTAGATTTTAGATCACTAGTTGCAGGTACTCTGAACACATTCACACTGCCTTTTGCCCAAAGCAGTTGACATGACTTCTGTATTTGCAGAACTCCAGAGTTCTTGTCTTCCTAAAATTTCCCCTTGAATCCAATTATGAAGAAGCACACCACTTTGTGCAATAAGATTTTAAGTCTTTTTACAAGTTCAAAACTTCTTTCTCTGAATTTCAACAAAATTTTGTGAGAAATTGTGTTAAGTTGTCCTTCCCTATTCTGAACGACACGCCCAGATATCATTTCTCCTCATCCCCAATACTGAGTCTCCATCAGTTCAGAAAACTCAGTTTTAGCAGTCATATGACTGCTATAGCATCTGCAGAACACATTACACCTAGAAGTTCACATTAACTTCACACATTCAAAGGAATCGAGTTGGAAGAAAAGATCATCAATATATGAGATGAAAGAGAAGATGGTGAGTAACATGAAATATCACAGCTCTTTGAAAGTAGCCTCTCCAGTCAGAAAACTCTTGTGACTATGGAATCAACAATAACAGTTTGGTTAAAAAACAAACAAACATGTAACCGGGAACAAGACAGGCTTTTTTTTTGTGCTTGTCTGTTTTTTTCCTTCTTAAAGTGCAGTGCTTGGAAGCTGAAAAAGGAATAAAGAAAAAGGGCAGAAGTCCATAGCAGTGAACAAATGAGAACAGCATTGCAATACCCTGCTGGTCGGAGGCAGGCCCTGAGACCTGGGTGAAAGCAAAAGTTAACACTACAGCAGTGATAACTGTTAATGCCTCTGAAAGGCTTATTCAGCTATCAGCAAGAAAAACATTCCTGAAAGTCAGGCAAGTATGGGAAAGGCAAAACACATCATTTTTTTTCAGCAAAAGGGACTATCCCCATCCTATTGACACCACCTAATTTTGTATTACCTGCTAAAAAATAGAGTACTCATTTACCTACTTTCCCAAAGTATGTACCTTGAAGGCTAAAAGGCATCTTTTACAACATTTACAATCTAATATGCTTTGACACTTCATTGACAACAATTGTCTCCCAGTCTCCCTATTCATACGTGTAACATACCTGTGCTCCAACATTTTCTCCTTGAAAAACTTCCTTCCTAAAGCTAACACATTAACCACATGATGCCAGCTGTCCTTACATGCAGTTAAAGCTGAGTAATACAGCGCTGACACAACTCAAAACCAGGTAATGTTTTAAGTTGAAGATGTAGAATGAAAAAAGAAATACTTATTACTAAACAATAGCATGCAGGAGAAAAGAAAACTTTTAAAATATTTTTTTATACCATCCTTCTTTATATCAAGCCATTATATTGCATTCAGTAGCCCAAAGACCTACAGATGAACTCCCATGTCCAAAGGAGTACATTCAGTCCCTTGCACCCTTTTCTGTCTAAGTAATATAAATTTAAATTACCCATTGTTAATACACATTGAAACAATGGTGAAAAGGGACAAACTGAGTCTAAGAAAACGGTTATGTTACTTCAGTAGTTGTGTGAACCAAATGAGTAGATGTCCAACAGCACGGCAGAGGCAAGATGCTGCAGCCAGAAAACTTTAAACAAAACCATTCTGACAGAACAAGTACAACTATTAAAATGGGACCTCCAGGCTGCTGCTTGGCAATACAAAGGGTTAAAGAGTAGCAAAAGCTTACGCTCACCCTAAGGGCACAGTACCTCCTTTATTTGCAAAGCTACTTTCAGCAAATAAAGGAATCAGTTGGAGGTGACTTTCTTGGTATGGAAAAAGGAGCGGGCAAGAAGAGAAGCTTAGCAAAATAAAAATAAAGCTTTTTTGGTGGGTTATTAATTGCTTATGAATGTAAAAACATCAACTACATAGATGCAATAACTTTCACCTTCATAACTCTAGCTGCTTTAGTGGATTACAAAGGATCACTTATTCACAGCCAGTTATAGAGTAAGGGTTTTTTTTTAATAGACAGAATTAAGCTTTATTTAAAATTAGACACTTGAAAGGTAAGGACATTTCTGTTCAGAAGGCAGAAGAATTCAGATTCATTGTTACCAAAATAAGACTTACACATGTTTTATGGAAAATGCATGTTTTTCTACATTCCAAATTATTATCTTTTCCCTTTTCCTAAGTGATGTACTTCCCTCTCTTCAGGCCCTATGGCTACTAACAAGCATTAGAGAAAATGGCAGCATCTCCAGAAGAATCAGCAAGACATTTCTATACTTTCACTTCCCTTAAAATGACACAGAGCAGCAATAGGGATGGCCTTGCTACCAAAACCATGCCAGAAACATCTTTTTACTCCCGTCTTAGTTCACCTTCTTAAAAAGCAGCAGGGAAGCCAACCCCATTGGGGAGCCAAGATTTGACGAGCAGCAATAAAAGTCTGAGCACCAATAGCTGCCCTGACTAAATTCCTCCTCTTAGACTTCTTATTGGCAGCAATCCCACCACTGCCTTTCTAAACAACCTCTTCCAATTTGCAGACCTCTTAAGCTGGATCCAAACCATCAACCATCATATATTAAGCTAAGAAAAGCAAGCTTTTTTTATGAGAGTGTGTTCTGATTTGAGAGTGTGTTGGATTTTCTCTTTTGTAGATTGCTTACTCACCAAGCAGAGACAACACCCAGTGTCCTTCCCTTCAAAAGCCAGAGTAGAAGAGGCGTTGGCTACAGCCACTGGAACAGAGTATTTTGTGTAAAACCTTTTGGTCAGTGTCTTCAAATTAAACTCTGCAGGTATTCAGATTTACGTAACTATAGGATCTTTCTCTTTCCTGCTCCCACAAAGCAGAGGAAGGGATAAGGCAATCAACTACGACACTCAAGAGCATTAACTGTTGGCCGTATCACAGCTTCCTAGCAGGATGTTGCCTTTAAGCACACAAAGCAAAACAGCACACTTCAAAACGGCCTCTTTGCATGAAGAGCCATGTGGTAGACTTTCAATTATTCTGACCATTGTATGGAAACTAACACTACATTTTACATAAAATTTACTATTCAAATTTGTAAGGCCTTTTAAGGAATTACAAAAAATCCCAATCTCTCAGATCAAATAGCTTCCAAGATTCACTTCAGTAGTTTACACTTCACCTTCCACTTCCCCAATTGAGTATTTAAGGTGATAAAAAAGACAAATTATGACTAAAAGCAGTTTCAAAAGGGAAAAAAGCCACACCCAGAAAGCCAACATTTAACCTTAAAATTAGTTGCAAGCTACATGTGTATTTATGTCAACAATTAAAAATAAACTCTAAAGGGAGCAAACTGTCTCATCCGCAGCTTTAACCACATGACACTAGCTTCTCACAAAATTTCTTGTACATTGAGTATATAGGACTGTATTTTTTACCGAAACTTCTTCACCACTCTGGAATGTGCATTTCCAAGTATGTGAGAAAACTGTGTGCAAAGCAATGGCCAGGGCTATTTTAAAGTAAGCCTTGTACTTCTACTGGAACTTCATCTTCTAGCTATCTGGACCCATATTTAAACCCAGACTTAGCGAACCCAAAGTCCTTAAATAAGGGCAAGCTTCTCCCTTTTTAAAAACTGTTCTTACGGTACTTAAACGTAAAAGCTGCAAGAGTCAAAACTATAACTTGACACTCCGATCTGCAAACTGAAAATCCTCTCAAGTTTACACAACCTTTACCTAACCTCTTTAGTACCCCACCCCTCCTCACTCCTTGAGGTACAAAAAGCACCTCTGCAGAACTTCTACATTCTGACGTAACATATTCCAAGAACACTAGAAGTGAAAAATTAGAGGAAGTAGAGTAAAACCCTACTCCTGTTACCTTACCTCTTTAAGTTTCACATTCTAAAGCAAGTTAAGGCTTTAACTGACAAAAGAACATACTGACTCGGAAAGTGTCTCTTAGTTGTGCTTTTCCCCTCAGCATATATAGCCTTACATTGCTACATGTCAGCTCCAATCTGTTCTACAGAAGAGTAACCAACGGTAGAAGTGCTTCCAGTCTTGCTCTACTTAAGCCAGCTCCTCGACTCGTGTAGGGGAAGGTGCACAGCCAGTCATTTAATTCTACAGCTAAACTTACATTCTTTCAAGAACAGAACTTAATTTCTGGAGTTTGCATCACATTCTTGCTCTTGCATGTTCCTCATCATCAGGAGCCCAAACATCAGGTATGTTATTGGTATCTACCAGACACCAATTTTTGTGATAACACAGTCCAACAACACAAGGCAACACAGAACATAATTAAAAGCTCTTATCCCATTCCATCTCTGCTTCATTTCCTGGAACTGGACATCAAACTAAGGGCATATTTTAGCTGTCCAGTTGTGGCAATACATCCCAACATTAAGGTTCCTTAAGTATGCACCAACGATCAGTATGCATGTGCCACACTCATGCCTTTTTCCTTGACACTATGGTCTTCAGAGTCAGCATTCCTAAGCCATATTTACTCTGAAAAGATCTCAGGCATCACGCATATTCTCAACAGCACCGATCACCCATGTGTTTACTGAATTCATTTAAATATTGAGACAAACGGCATTGCAACACCTTACACAAATGCAAAGCTTCTGTAAGGTTTGACTTCTTCCCCTAAACTAGAGGGTAAAGCTGTTGCCTCAGTAGGTAGAGGATAGCTTAATATGATTATTTCAAATCATCTGCAGTCTTATCTACAGAGTACAAATGATTTCACCAATATAATTGAGCACAAGCATTAGTATTACTTTGAAATAATTTTCAGAAGCCACACTTCAGATCTAGATTTTTAGGATACAATACAGCCACATTTTCAAGATCTTTTTTCCCTACTGCCACTAGAGCTTTTTTCAGAATGACATCTGAGCTTCTCATATAAGCAAGTAATAAGCATTACAACACATGCAAGTGTAGTATTTGAAGTCTGCAACTGGAAATCACCCTAAACAAGTCTGATCAAGTAGCACAACTGACTGAACTACAACTTTCTTTTGCTTTCAGTGGTTGTCCTTTCCATCTGTTCCATAACATGTTTACAGGGCTCTTCCCACACCAGTAAAAAACCTCCAGAACAAGTTAAAAAAAATCTAGCATAAACCACTTATATCAGCCCAAGATCAAACATAACACTCATAATTCAACAATCTTCACCTTTATAGACCAGCCTTCAAAATAAATGAAAGGAGTTTACACAGCCTTTTACAAACACTGATCAGAAAACAAAACAAGGTATTGAAAGAAAGCTACAAATAAAGCCCCGTGAATATACAGAGCAGTTTCATAGCCAGCAGGACTGTTTGACAAGGGAAATGCAGACACATCAACACTAACAGTAAAAGCTTTCTGCTGGTAGGTTAAATAGAACAATGCTATGACATTTTTATAATTGCCATTACCATCAAACCACTGATGGTCTCCCTATCTGTACTGGCCTGAAGAGCTACCTTCATTCTCAGCCTATGAAGCTACCAACTTAAGTAAGCAATATAGAGACATGTAATTGAAATTATTTTCTAGAGTAGTCAGATCAGTACCTTTTATAACAAAACAACAGACTAAACCAATGACATATATTCAAGCACATTAAGTGAAGAATCCCAAACCGATCACCATATCAGAACATGTCCATAAAGTGATACTGGATGAGGATGTCATCACTTCAACTCAACTTCCAAATAACAAACAACTACGCAGTAAGTAACACACGCAGAGACCCTACATGCTCAGGAGATACACTCAGGAGAAGCTGCTCTTTCTCTCTAGGTAATCAGTTCACAGAGAGCGATTCTTGATTAGTAGACAAGCTATGGTGAAGACAATGACAAGCATGTGCAGTATTTTAGAAGAACTACTCTGAAAACAAAGACTAAAAATAAAAGTCTATACATAACTATTTAGACATGTTACTCATCAAATCCATCTCTTAGCAAGTATTTCCCATCTATATTTAATGGGCAGATGTCTTTTTCTTTTACTCAGCACATTTTTTGAAACAAGAAAGCATGAACGACATTCTAGCCGTTAATTCAACCAGTTGGAGAAGAAACTGCATAAGCTCTCTCTTAACAGCTGTAATGCCTATATAATTTCAGCCAATGACCTGTTTATCCTAGGTTGCAGCTACAGTTCATTCCATTTTTGCCCCAAAAGCCTATCAAGTTACACATCAATAAGAACCAGATGCTAAGGATGACAGGGGGAGAACAAAAAGCAACTGAATCACTTAGAAACTTGAAAACAGTTAGGCTTTTTTTTCTTTTTTTAAAAAAAAGGAACCTCTTTCCTAAATAAGTGAAAAACCTCAAGAATTTAGCTTCAGTACACCAAAGAAAACTGTTTGATGAGTCACTTCAGCACAAAATATTATCAAAAGGGCCACAGTTCGCAGAGGAAACCATATAATCCAGAGTATTTTTGGGAAAAATCACAAATACTAAAAAGAACAAAAAAAATGCTAAGAAGATATGAGAAATGAAACAGCACTCCCAAAGACAGCTGTAGTACAGTCTTTTTTCCTTTCAGTAAAACCAGAATTGAACTCCCAAGAAAACTTACTGCAAGAGTATTTTCAGTGCTTGACAGATTTCATTTGCACCTTCACAGACATGCAAGTTCTAGTAATTTTTAATAAGAAAATTAACTGCAGTGATAATACCTGAATTTGTATTTCTTCTATCAAAGTACTGATTTAGTTAATCTTTTCCACTAATTTTTGTGAGTCAACCTTCAAAAACTAATTTCTTTTCAAATTTAATCCTCACAAATATACTGCAATGTTATCAACTGCTGTAGTAATGTATCTTTTTTGTTTCACTGTGTCATTTACATTGATCCAGATAAATGCTGAGCTTAGGCTTGGAAAAGGGTTTTTCCTCTATAGAAGTTAAGGTACAACCAGAAAAAAAATAATCTGAATGTATATTAAGAACACACACAATGATCCCATGCTACACATCAGAAGCTCAATCCTAGAATTACATAAAACCTCATACGTGATACATAAACAGCAAACATTACTATTTTGTTTTCCACCTCTCATCCTTATAGAGCACAGATGCTTAGGTTTTAATTCAAACACCTTCAACTCAAAACAGACTAAAAATCTGAGGTATGAGTAGCCAAAATATTATAGTAAATATATAAATGCCTTCCTCAGAGTCAATGGTGAATTGGTAAACTTTGCTATGCTTCTTATTGTACAGCATTACTTGGATTAGATGCCCACCTCCAACGAGCATCCATCCTATTTTCAAACAAGCACATGAATTCTCTGTGTCTTTGGAAAACAACAAAAAAAAGCTTTATCCTTAAAACATTCTAGCAAGACCACTGGAATTCATTTCATATTTTCAGACTTATTTTTCCTTCTCTTAAGACTTCCAAGTGATGTACTCCGATCTAACAACTATTAAGAAAATAAAAGAGATTGTGTTAAAAAAAAGTCAGTTTAATTTTTATTCCTGTTCTAGTCTTCTGTATGTATTACTGGGGAAGTACTGGCATTATAATAGCCATGTACGATTCTCATTAACCATCAAATACTTGAAGGAAACATTTACTTATCAGCTTCTTCCTGTTCTTTGTACCAATTGAAGAAAATACAGTAGATCTCAAACCTGCACACAATATATACTACACTTCAGGAAGCTACTTTCTACATGTCATAGGTTAAGTTGAATATATGCTGCTCTTATTCAAAACCATCTTGCCTTATACCAGGTACACAACGAAAGTACTGGCTGAAGCAAAGTAATACGGGGCTTGAAGTTCAGACTAACATGAGAGGCTTCCTGTTCTAGTTGCTGCTTTCGGGAGTTGGCTCTTTTCCACTGAGATGGCAGTGGAATAAGCAGGCATAAGGGAGCAGGTCCCTGACTTGGGTTTTTAGCTTGCTTGCTTCTGCTTTGTCTTGTTTATATTAAACTCTTATCTCACTCTCTTTGTCTCAACCCTGAAGTTTTTTGTGGGTTGTTTTTCTCCTCACTTGTGTGTTGGGGGAAACAGACAGGTTAACCTCTTGGTTCACATTAACCTGTTACACCACTGTACCAGTCATCATCAATAAAGGGCCATTGTTTCTCAATCCCTTTCCTTCCCTGCTCTGTACAGTCACACATACTCTCTCCCCTCTCTAATCCACCCACTCTCAAAAGCCACCACATCAGCTTTCCAAGGCTACATGTTTGTAGTGGCTGCAAATAAACTACACAGAGTAAATCTCTCACACGACTGTTTTTGCAGTGAAAATTAACAGAAGTACAATTTAAATGGAGACGAGTCAACAGTTGTACGCAGATAAGAACGGTGTGTGCAGTCAGCAGGGGAGAAGTGTCGTTACAGAAAATGGGGACTAAAAGCACGGAATGAGAGCCAGCTTTGTTCACAGTCAGTAGCCTAAGTGCCTATCAGTCAGCAAAAGCATTTATAAAACAGCTGCATCAAAGGTTTCTGCAAGTTAGTCAGCATGTGACAGGCCAGCACATTACAACAGTGCCACAGCAATCTCTGCATAATAGGAGTGCTCAGAGTGACCTGAAAGGTCAGTGTTTTCAAGCATTCCAGTAATCTGTAAATTGCCTTGGCTTATCACTTGGAAGCAACATAATTACACTGCTTGAAGAGCCAGGATAATAAAGACAGATTTTAGGTATTGTGTTTTGGTCAGCTGCATACTAACTTTCACACTAAGTACATCCAAGAAATACTTACTAACATGAAAACAAAAATTAATAGAACATGAAAACGTGGAAAACTGCCTTCTCTGAGAGAAGGAAACATACCAAGCTTTGTAGCACTATCTATAGTAGGTTATAAATTATAACTACATTTCGGTAGGGCTTTTTTATTTCTCTTACAACTGTTCCCAAATGCTTGAAGTTATTTCACAGACAGCTAATTTTTAAATACAGAAAAACTGAAATTGCTGAGTAAATTTAAAGGTCTTGTTCTGAAAGTTAAAATGCACAGCAAGCGAAACCTATTTTCATATTAAGCATTCAGCTCCATTTGAAAAAAATGGTGTTTTCTATAACAGAAAAGAGATATTATTGCCTGGAGTATTTATAGCTAAACACTAATTCACTCATAGCAAAGCAAGGCCAGTCACCAACCCAACTTCATTCAAAGATTTTTTTCTAGAAACAGAAAAACTGGATCACTCAGTCCATCCACCTCACAAGATGTAATTGTCAACAGCCTAATCGGGACTGTAGTAAGTCAAACTATTTCAACTATTTGATTCATGTGCTTCTTTCCTGTCATACACCACAGCACATCAACCTGATCACAAGGCTCAGGGTACAGGCATCTATATTTGCAGCTAACCGCACAGTTCACTTCACCCTGCCTTGTGTAGCCCCCTTCCTTCACAGATAAGCCTGCTTACTCTACCACTGGGACATTACCGAGTTGTTTATACTACTTAATTCTAGGTGACTTCAAACATTCTTCGTTCACACAGAAATAAGGAAAAACAAGGACAAATGTAAAGAATATAATAAAAATCCTCATTTTTAATTCCAAATTAGAGAAGGGAAAGAGCCCAAATGACACTTCTCTGGCTGCTTGCTTTCAAGAATTTTTATTAACATTAACCACCAGATAGCAAAAAGTATGCTGCAGAAATATCACATTCAACTTAAACGCATCTCCTGCCTGTTTGCTTTCTAGAACTACTTCAGATCATGCTAACAAGAGCACATAAAGATCACATTCTTGGGCACCAAATTGAATTTACAGCCCCCCCCCCCCCCCAAAAAAAAAAAGTCCTTGCATTATTAATAATCTGATTTAAAAGGCATCCTCATAACCTAATAATGTTGGAGGAAGGGGGGTGGAGGCCCCGAGGGGGAAGGTAACACCACTGGTCATTCTGAAGAAACAATGATCTCAGCACCTCTCCCCAACACATGAGTTCTTACTATTGTTTAGGAAACTTCCAAGATACAAAGGCATTTACCGATTGCAGATAAATGCAGCAAAGAAACCTTTTAAGTTAGCATTGGTTTACCTCAAATAAATCACCTCTGACTTCATATACCCTCAATCTGCACTCTTCAAAATTTAAAATCTAAATATACGCTTAAGGTGTATTTTAACTTCCAACCCCAAAACTCCTCTGGACAGAACATGCAGCTACGAAATCAGCCAAAAATTACAAAACTTCACCTGGAACAAAGCATGCATTGCTTACACAATCTTGTGTATCAGATAGAAAATTTAACTGGAAAAATCCCACTCAAAGAATGGAAGAGGTTCCTGGGAACACTTCATCAAAGAAACTGGAACTAGTGCACCAGCAGAGACGCTTCTTGCAACACCAAGTCCCAAGCATACATGCAGTTTGCATTGTCTAGACAGCTATTTCCTAACTTTTACTCTCTCACTGGTGTTGGGAAGGAACCAACATTACATTTACAATCCTATTGGCAAGTCTTCTCATCATGCAACAGCCCTCCATCCCAGATTCTTCCCAGTACTGGGAAGGCAAAAACCCCACGACACTTGAAGAAGCTGACAAGTATGGAAAAATTCGAGTCACAGACTTAGTGTTAAAAATACTGTCAGTATTCAGAGTATCTGGGAAGTAAGAGGCGCTGTACCATTATACTTCTCTCTCAGCTGAAGAGAAGGGTATATCATGAAGGCAAGAAATTAACTACCTTAAACACTGTTACCTGGAGAGGGACTTTCCTTAAGCCAGCATGTCATTTTAAGAACAGCATTCCACTTCACTACCTTTTTTAATAAGTTCAATCTATGATTCCTTGTACAACTGAAGCATTTACATCAGTATTTCTTCTCTCTGAAAACAGAGCAGTAATCCCAGAAAAGAGAGATCTTCATTTAACTCCATTTACTGTTTATGTAGATGGGACCTAAATAGCAAGTCAAAAAGATCAGATGATGCCACCTTTGTTGGCTATCTACTCAAGACTTACAGAAGCATAAACATGCATTTCAGAGAATGTAGCTTGCCAAATCATCCTCAGTCAAGATTCCACCCTTTCCAGGTTACAGAATCATAGAATTATTTTGGCTGGAGAAGACAATCCCCAAATCCAACTATTACCCAACTACCAAGTCTGGCGCTATACCATATCCCTCGGCACCACATCTCTGCATGTTTGAAACGCATCAAGGGATAGGGATTCAACCTCATGCCTGAGGAGCCCATTCCAGTGTTTAAGAACTCTTTAAATGAAGCAGTTCCTTTTAATATCCAATCTAAATCTCCCATGGTGCAACTTGAGAATGTTTCCTCTTGTCCTATCACTTGTTTGTAGGGAGAAGAGACCAACGCCTATCTCACTACACCTTCCTTTTAAGTAGTCATAGAGAGCAATAACATGTCACCCCAGCCTCCTCTTCTGCAGGTTGAACACCCTCTGTTCTCAGAGCTGCTCCTCACAAGATCTGTTCTGCAGACCATTTACCAGATTGGTTGCCCTTCTCCATCCCTGCTCCAAGACCTCCATGTCTTTCTTGTAGCAGGAGCCCCAAGTATGATTCCAGTACTTCCAGGTGTGGCCTCACCAGTAGAGCATACAGGAGGAAATACGGTAAAAACTTGTTCAGGTAAATACTGTAACCAAAGAAGAACACCCAAGCTGGTGTTTGTGATGATTTCTATTATTTCCATGTTGCATAAGGAAGGATGACAGCACTGGGTGCAATTCAATAAATTTTCTGTATGGCTTCTAATGTTTTCTCACCCAGAGTTTGCAACTTGTTAAGTTTTAAAATATTTAGAGGTTGCTATGGAAGGCAGACTTTTTTCCCCCTAACAGAATCATAGCATTCTTCAAATTTTCTTTATTTTAGCATTTAAAAGAGCTTTTACAATTTCACTTTCCTCTTCCTACTGTCTTCAGCTTCCTTACAGAACGCAGAAATAAGAAAGCGAGCTTGTATAATAGCTACAAGAAACAGTACTCCTGCAATTTCAACAAAGCATCTACATTTTTATCATGGGTCACTCAGAGGGGAGGTCTGAATTTTTTTTTTTCCAAACAGTCATCTTTTTAAACAGTCATCTTCAAATACAATTATGAGGTTAGTCTTGATGAGACAATACTGTGAGTAAGGCTTAGTCACACAACACAAAGTTTTGCAACAATGATTTGGAGCATCCAGAACACTTCGGCTTGTGTTTCTTTGCTGGGGAAGGTAGAGACAAGAAAGACAAGGAAGAATAAGTAGCTGATTCATGATTAAGAACTGTCTGCTTCCCCTTGGCTTCCTCTACCCTTTCATCCTCTCCTGCCTTGACTATGACCTGGTATTTTCTTCTCTAAGTGGTTTCTCTCTGTAGTTTCTTCTCTTCCACCGTTCTCACTTTTGAGTCAGCCAACAAAAATCCAGAAAAGGCAGGTAAATACAATTAAAACATTACCTGCAGCAGGCCAAAGGTCTGGTTTTGGTTAAAGTTCATGTCAGAAATCACATGCCAACATTTGATTAAGAAGATGATGGGTTTCAACAACTCCAGGTATTACACACACTTCGCTGTTCTTGCATCTCTCAATTAAGAGACAATCTCTCTTGCAGTAGCCTCGAACAAATATGCTCTTTATTAATTTCCAAATCCTCCTTGCTTGTGGATACCACTTCATCTGATGCACCCTTGGCACCTCCATGAAGAACACACTGAAGCAGGCATTTTCAGTTTCAGAGATTCAAAGAAATACCAAGTGGCAAAGACAGTACTGCACCAAGGCACAGTATCAGAACTGGGAGGTGACCAACTCTGCAGTGATACAAGGTCTCTGTCATTTACTTCAGAAAAAACACAACAGTCCATAGGTTTATACTAACTTAACATTAGATTCACAGGTCTATTGATGACTGCAACAAAAGCCACCTTTAGTATTCTAATAAAGCTAATGGTCAGAAAGCTACGCCTTCAAGATGTTAATACCCACTGGAAATGCTACTTCAGGGAGTCCAGATGTATGGGAAAGTCTGTATGTTTTCTACGTAACACTATGCTGGAAAAACACCTCATGTGCAGGCATTAATAGGCAATAGCTTACTTTTCCAAATAACACATAGGAACAATGATGAATTAAGGGAGATAAAGTTTTTAAACACATGTCTTGTGCTGAAAGGGTTAACATGATCTGGTCTCCTCCCAAATTCTGGGGAAGCCAGCCATCTAAAATGAACATGAATTATGGATTTATTATGAGTCTTGGAATTTGTTCAGATAAACAATACTTGGCATATTTAACCCCAGGTACTATCCTGATCCCCTGATCCCATTTTAGTTGCAACTTCAGAGTTATTTGATTCCACACTGTCAAATAGCATCCTTTGAAGTTACTTCTAGAGTTTGACAGTAATAGAAATTCCAATTGTTACTTTTGATAGAAACAACAAACCTACAGATAATATAATTTAAGTCTATTCATTTTCAGTGAAGCTACTAAAGGCAACTATGTACATTTTCCCCACTTGGCTTTTTAAAGATTTTCTTTTCCAATCATTTTATAGCAACATGTGCCAAATCAGTCCTGCAAACTCATGTCACTGCTAGTCATAATTTAAGTAACACAAAACCTGGCATCATTGTTCAAATTTCACCATCTGTTCTGTTTCATTATGTTACTGCTCCTAGTTAATAATTTAAGGTTATTATTTCCTTTTAATTAGCTGTACTTAAACTGAACTGTGTCTCTTCAGCCACAAGTGGCTTTACAATTTTTGCATTATCCACACTTACAGTGAATATAACCGAAGCAGTAGCCATTGAAGTATCCCTGCTACAGCTGTGGTCTAAAGAAAGATGATCAAGAAGGTCTGAAGCAAAGGCCAACAGAAGTTCTTTCAGCCACACCAATTCTTCTTAAAGACCTAAGTCCAAAAGCTTGCGATCATATGGCTTAAAGTGTATTAACAAGTCTATCTTTTTCTATCCACCTTGCTTATTCTATGTCCCATCTGGATGTACCATAAGAAACTGTCACAAGCCTAGAGTGCAAGTAGCTGGAAGAGAGCAATTTAATATTTACAAGAAAAAATTAAAGCTGGATACACAAATGTTTAAAAAGTTGCTGATCCAGTGCGGCAGAGGGGAAGACACTTTTACTAGACCTCATTCAAACTGGGCAAGAGAGAGCCTATAAAATCCCAAAGGATCATGAGTTGAAAACTAATTACTGCCTAGCTTAGGAAGAGTAGGGGGAGTATTTTGTAATTAAGTTCCTAAAAATTAACTCAAACGTAAAATGCAGCGGTAAAGAAGAAAGCATACTGCTCTGCAGTGCAGTGTACTTATCAGGAAAAGGCTCGTAATAGCAAATCAAACTGTCTACTTTTGCTCAATTTCTATTTTTAGTATATCAGTACTTCGCATATTTGGGGGTGGGGTAACAAAAAGACTATCAGAACACTACTAAATTCTGTTACTGCTTCCTCTGCTATGGAAAATTATGATGAGTTATGGAGGCCAAAAAAGAGCCATAGTATGCTTGGACATGTCTTATAAGAACTTCTTCAACACTGCCTACTGCTATTGTCTTACTGAAATTAGGCTGCCCTCCCCCATCATAAAAGGGTAGAACATCTGTTTATAATGGATTAGGAAACAAGAAGCCTAGTAGAGATTACCAAATACCCTTGAGAAAATAAATACTATTTTAACATAAAGCTAATACTTTCAATTGTTCACAGCTACAATATATTTAATTTTTCCAAGTGTCTAAATAAATCCCTGACATGCAAAGGTAGGAAAGAATTCTGTAAGAGTTACTTAAGACCCTACAGCAAATGCGAGTGAAATAGCCAGTTCTCCACACAATGGGGCAGGACTCCAGCCCTGCAGTAGCCCATCAACACAGCTCTAACAATCCACAGGGCTTGTAGCTTATCAAGTCATCTAAGGATTCACCACAGCAGGATATCTAAGCAGACACCATTGTCCCCATACAGGTTGCCACATCTGTGGCCTCAGCAGCACTTGTTACTCTGCAGGATCCAAGGGACCCAGACCGGACCTTACGGCATCCAGATGAACATGTTCCACCATCTTTTCATATCCTTCAATGAAGCATATTACAGCCCCTTGAAACAAGCACACCCCTAGTACTTATGAGTCTAAAGTGCATATTTGAATAATATTACCAAAAATAGCATAATTACAAGACAAGGCAATGTTTTCATTTCAGGGCTTTTTGGACTCAGCATAAGTAGACTGCACAGAATTGTGGAATTCATTTTAAGACTTCCCTACGGCTGTTTGCTTAATCAGTACATTCAGTGAAGAAGTTATTAGCAATATATTTGCCTGAGAAACCCCTGAACATAGTTTGATGTTAATTTTCATTGCATTCATACTATGATTACCAGGAAAAATTCAGGAGATAAGTGACCAATGTCCTTCTTAACCAGAGGGCAGCTTGCTGTACAGATTACATAACTTCAGACAGCCCACAGACTTCAGTATTTGCTTCAAATACTTAGAATCTGATACTGTTAATAGACCAGACATTGAGACTATTCATTCTGACACAACCACACATATGGTTTCACCCTCCACACACTGTTACTGTAATCTCATTTCCCTCCCAGTATAGACATCACTTTTCCACTAGTTACCGAGAACAGGACAACAACAAGAAGAGAACATCCTGTTTCACACTGAGAGCTTACTTGCATGGCCTAAAACAAAATGGTGAACAGTTGGGTCCTTGGTTAGGACATCAAAGACTTCGATTAAAAGTTTTTGGATGAGACAATACTTTTACATGGCATTTCAAGTAACAGACCCTGAGTATTAGCACGGTTCACAATTTGAATTGTTCATCAGCTATAGTTCTGTCACTCAGTATCTTACATTGAGGACTTAGCAAGTATTTTCACAAGTCCTCATACCATGAAGTTTTGACCACAATGGTATATTGTAGCATCAATGTGGAGATCCACTCAACCTTAATGACCATTCTTGACTTCAAGCACCAACTCGAAATACCATGTTGTGAGCCTTTTCTTCCTCACAGACTAAAACGCAATACCTATTCTCATAGTATGTAAGCAGTAGCACAACATGCACATTAAAATACCTATGACATACAACAACCCATTTCTACATATTCTTCTTTAATTCAAAATTAGCTAGCAAGTCATTGAAAAGGTCTTGCTGATTTTCCACTCTATGAAGGTGGAATAAGTTCCCAGCCATAGCCAGACTTCACACTCTTGTTTACATTACAGTAATTGCTGTGCTGCATGTTGAACCATAAGCAAACTCCACATATGCTTTGTACTGACCTAGAGTGTGTGGAGCTCACTGCTCTTCACACGTTACAGCAAAATTCACCCTGAGAAAGGTAACTAAAGTTGTTCACAGCCATAGCCGTAGCAAAGTTGTTTGGGTTCTGAGTATGTTTTTTTTTTAATTCTGAACCTAAGTCATACAAATATAATAATTTCTTAATTATTTCTTAATGTCTAAATATGAGAAGACTATTAAAATTAAATGCAGACACATTGCAGAATTATTTTTTCCAAGCAGAAAGTAGATTCTAATAGTAAACTATTAATGGAAATAAGCCTAGGATTTAGTTTTACTTCTCCATACACATTTTTTACACATTTCTTATTTGTTGTTATAGTTAAAGAATCTCACCAACAACCTGAGAACTGACCTAACATTAACCTTCCTATAGACTTAAATGGGAAAACCAAAATATTGTTCCTAACTTGGCTATCTCAGATTAAATAGTATTAAAGATCACTTGAAAAGTGTGTACACATATCCTCTACAATAAACAAATACATTGGTGTCTTCAAGTAGGATCTGTGCTAGAAAGCTTTTACAAAAGCTACAGGTCCTTCCCTCTAGCAGTAGACACCAAGCGGTCCTTGCCGTCAGCAAGTCTTGAACTGTTTGCATGATCAACTTCTCAACTTTTGATTAAAGTGGTAGATAATACGTGCCTGGAGTTCAGAAGTTAGTTATAACAACCAAAATCCAGCTAATTGCAGGCCTGAGCTGAAAGACTCGGAAATAGTCTTCATGCACACATTTAAAACTAAAAGGAAGTCACAGGAATTCAGATTCAGCATTCAAAAAAGCCAAGAACTCAAGAAGTCCTGTCCTACCATTTACAACTTAGACAGATTTCTGTTTCGGGAAGAGGGTTTTTGGCGGGTTTTTCTGTTTGGTTGTTTGGGTTTTTGGGGTGTTGTGTTTTGTTTTTTTCTTTCCAAATCCATGCAGACTACATTTCAACCCTCTGCTTAAAGTTGGAAAGCTTTACATCTCATTACTAATACCCTGACATCATCGTTCCCACAGCATCCACTAGCATTGTTCAAAAAGACATCAGAAGAGATTAGGCCTCTTACACTCTGCAGTCACAGCCACAATTAGACTGCAAGCAGCATTTCATTTCTCATCATTTTCTACTGTACACTACCAACAGCTAGCATAAGCATTTAAAACCTTAATAAAAAACACTCCTTTGAAGCATACCTGAGAAAAAGTAACCAAAACTGAGAACAGTAGGTAGTTTAAAGACTGTTGATAACAGAGCACAAAACGATCAATCATACCAGCCCAGATTCCTTTGTGTGAACTACTCAATTAAAAAAAAAAAGCTTTACTAGTTCTTTTCTGGTCAAGTGTGCCAAGAAAAACAGACAAAAGGCCCACAAGGCTAAAAAGTACATTAACTATTAAGAGAAAATCATACACAAAGGTTTATTTAATGCACCAAAATGAGAAACCAGATAGCATGTCCAAAGGAAACAAGATCCGAAACTTGAATACAGAAGTCCTCAAATATTCTAGTATTTCTGAAATATTTATGGTCCTCCCATTTACAACTATTACAACTATATGAACAGTATCCTAAGAATATCTGAAGTAGAAATAACACTACCTATCTAATGAAAACATTTCTGGTTTGACAAGGATATTTAAATGAACTGTAATCAAAGACTAGTCATTGAAGATGTGTGATCAAAAAGATAAGAAATAACCTCCTTTAAAGACTATTACAGAGCAAGAATTTATACAGAAAAAGCTACACGGCTTGAAAAAATACTCCTTTTTTTTCCCCTGAGAAGGAAATATTGTATTTCAAATGCCTTTTTTTGAAATACTGAACGTGTACTAGGAGTTAAACCCAAGGCAGAGTACATTTTGCAGCACTCTTAAATTAACATACTTTTCAGTGTAATTACTTCAGCTGATATTTTATACATGCCCAAAGGGCCAATTTGATATGACCACAACCCAGAAGTTTCAAGTAAATGCTATGGTAAGATGTAACTTGTAATTTCACATCAGTCCACAGTCAAAACAAACAGCGCTTCTGTATTAAAACATATGTACACACATATGTAGAAGACACAACCTCAATAAAGTGCTGTATTTTAGGAGAGTATTTTCAACTGAAAGCAGGGACCTTGCACCCCTGCTCACCCCAGTTTTATACAAAGTAAAACCTGCAAAGCATAAAGCTGATGTAATTTCTTACAATTCCTTGTATGACAGAATTTTAACATAATAATTTAACACAAAGAGTGAATCCGGTATTTTATATTAACAATAAAAAGGATTTCAAGACAAAGTATTTGAATGGGGGGGCAGGGAAGCATGCTTTATCTGCCTCTGTACCTAGGTGATCTTATCTGTTTGAACACAAAATTACTTCTCCAATCATATGCATTTATTAAGTCTGTACACACACAAATAAAACCATAAACAAAATATTTCCAAACTACTTAAAACGGGGCATGCAATGCAGTAAGCCAGCACTGGCATTCAAGTTTCCTAAAATCGCACTCTGGAAGTTAAAGCTGCCTCACGCCTTTAAAGTCAGATTAAGACTCCGGAGCTGATAAAAAAACACCATAGGTAACAATATCCAACAACTAGTAAGGGCACCATCAGCCTACCATTTCAAGTCGTCTGAAATTTTTCTGCAGTCATGCACTAAGGTGTGTATTTTTCTTCAGCCTGCAAAGTATCTCTTCTGATTAAGCGCATACCAGTAAGTGACATCAGACCGAAACCACATAGTTTCACTCGAGAACACCGCTAAACCGAGCCGCAGCAACACCAGCTAACACACGACGGGAACATGCCGCGCTGAAGGCAGGGCAGATACTCAGGAGACAAAACTAAAAATTAGTTCGAAATTTAAATTCAAACTGGTTTCAAAGCAAACCTTTAATTTTACACATGGAAAAATAAACCTGTTGAGCGTTCCTAACTCCACCCCTTTCCCTCGGGGCCGTTCAGCGTTACTCACCGCAGTGCTAGGGGAGGTCAGAGTACACACCCCACAACGTGCACCTGCACCATAAACACCTACGGACCAGGTGGAGGACCAACAAAGTTTCTGAGGGATTACAGCCGTCCCAAATCTGTTTACCCTATGTCAGCAACAATCATCCCTGACTGATTCAGCGGCTACAGAAAAATCTTGCAGTACTGGACTCTCCCGGTTAAACCTTTCCTAATTGCTATCCAACTCTCCAGTCTGGAACAAAAGGGCATGGCCTGCCCCAGCGAGCCTCTGCCCCGCAGCTGCAGAGAGCGCCTTTCGGCCGCCACCGGGGGCTTCTCCCGGGGAGCCGGGCCGCCCACGCCCGGACAGGACCCAACCCGTAGGAGAGTGCCCGGGGTCGGCGTGGATCCGGCCCGCCGCCGGGGCCCGGTGCGAGCGGCGCTCCCCGCCCGCCAGCCGGGCGCCGCCACACGTCCAACAGGTAGGCGGGCAGGCAGGGAGCGCCACGAGATGCGGCTGGTGGGGCAGAGGCCCCTGGCCTCTGAAGCTACGAACCACCTGTACGCTTGCTTGGCGCGGCCAGCAAGCAGGAGGCTAGCCAGGCGCTCAGGGATGGCGGCTGGGAGACCGGCCCGCCACCCTAGGCCAAGCGGCCCCTCAGCTACCCGCGCCCCCTGGGCGTGTGAGAAAGCCTCGGCGGCCGGGACAACGGGCTTGGCGGGCACAGGCTCGCCGACGCGGCTAGCGACCCCGCGGCGGCAGAGCCGCCGCCAAAAGCGCGCCGGGTGGACGGCGGGGATTAGAGCAAGGAGGAAGCGCCGCCGCCCCGGGGCTGAACCTTACCTTAGTAGAAGCCGCCGTAGCCCTGGCAGACATTTTGTTTCCTTCTCTCCCCTGGAGTACGGTGAGTGTGTGCGCGCCTACAACTACTCAGGCCAGGGGAGAGAAAACTCCCCGCGCTACCCGTGCTTCACACAGCTGCCCGAATAAACATCCCACGGCGCGGGGAGGAGGAGGAGGAAGAGGAGGGCGGCCGGGAAGGGGCGGGGACGGGGGAGGAGAGAGAAAGAAAGGAAGGGGAGCGGAGGCTCAAGTTTGATGGAAGTCCGAGCGTTTTGCCCGCGACCGGCGGTGCCTGGCCCCCCACAGCCGAGGCCGGGGCCCGTCAAGCCCGTCCGCGGTGCCGCCGGCAAGACTGCAAAGGGCGACAGCGGCCCCACTGCCCTCTGCGCGCCCGTCCCCTCAGCGGCCGCGCCGCCCGCCTCACCCCCGCCCGGCAGCCGCCGCGTGCCTTTCCCCCCGCGCAGCCACTGACATGTCTGCCTGCCGGCATGGCCCATCCCGCCACGGGGGAAGCACCCCGCCCCGCCGCCGCCTTCGCCCGCCCCGCCGCGGGGCCCGGGGTCCACGAACGGTAGTGGAGCGATAGCGGCTAAGCGGTATTCCCGGTCCCCGCCGTCTACGCCGGCCGTCGCGCGGTTTCGGGAGCGCACTCAGACCTGGCCCGTCCCAGGGCTCCCCTACGCGATGGTCGGGGCGGCGGGCACCGGTGGCAGGGGCCGAGCGACTGCCGGCCCGCCGCAGCCTATGGGAGTGCGGGGGGTGCGGTTTGAACCGCAGAGAGCATTCCGGCATCGCTGCCCGCACCGAGCGGCACCTCTGCGCTTGCGAGCGCCTCCGCTGCCGCTCGGAGAGGCACAGGCTGACGGGAGGCGGCCGGTGCAGGCAGCGCACGGATGGCCCTGCCCTTGTTCTCGGCCAGCGCCGGGGCGGCTCAGCCGCACCCGGTCCTGCAAACACTTGCGGGGAACACATTCTCGCACCAGTGTGACCGAATGCAGAACTGGGATGTCAATCAGCGAGGGCTCAAACCTGCTTTTGCGTTTGTCTATTGTTTGAAGGGGCAGGACATCAGTTTTAAAGTTCCTAATTGTACATTTTGTTCTGGAGATAAAAACAATAAAGGCACAAAGAGAAAACAACTCGGGAGATTTGACTTGCTTGAAAGTGGTGACTGCATAGCCTTAGCATTTCCTACAGCACAATCAGCTGCTACCCGCGGCTTTAAAAATAAACTTTTTCAAGTCTTTCAGGCCAAGGGGTTGTGGTGTCTTTTGCAAAGCAAGTATTTACTTAAGCACTAAGAGAAACACTGCAAGCATTTTTTTCCCACCTAGATAAAGGCTTTGTAATTATGTTATCTTAGGTGCAGGATGAAGCTCTATCCGCAAACGGAACAGGAGGGCTCATGCCACAGAAACCCAGTATCATACTTCCAAGTTTTGCATGACCAAGTCCTAAGTTAATGAAGCCACTTCCAAAATAATCACACAATGAACTGCCTCAAACCTCAGTGAAAATATGTCGCACTCTGTGCGTTAGCCACATCACTGTGGTCCATAGTTTATTATGTTGACTAATTTACCCTTTAAATATTAGACCAAAGCATATATTCAATGACAAATCAGATGCATCAGCTTCCACTGAAAGAATAGATGAGAAAAAGTGCTAAACTGAAAATAGAGTATTTTGCACTCATATTACAAACGTTTCAGAAGGCATAGATGACTGTAAAAGGCTTGGTATTAGAGCCAGCACTTTCTTGCAAGTGTACTTTCATGTGCTACCAGGTACATTTTGTGCTCCATGCAATCATCAGAAGTTCTTAAATTCTTTAAAAGAGGCAACAACTGAGTGGTTGAAATCACTCCTCTGCAAAGAAAAGCCCTACCCAAAGCTACTGTATGAGTTTTACATTTGTTCTCCTTTGAAAATAAACAAGTTCATATTCCAGGAAATAGCTGAAGCAAATTCCCAAGGCAGCAGTCTGAAATCAGGGAGGAAGGGCAAACTCCTCCATCATGGCGCAGGGAGCCCAAGCCCACTGGGACCATCTTCCTCGGAGCAAAAAGTGCCAGCCCTCTCCCTCACACACTTGAGGACAGCCTCAAAGCTCCCGTAACCTCCAGCTTTTGTCAGCACCATTCCCGACTTTCTGGCACCTAACTGCTCTTGGCATACCCAAATACCACGGCTTCACCCTCCTTTCACCACAGAGTCACAGCAGCTGTGCTGCGCTCAGAAGGGGCTTGTGCCCATGGGAATTCTAAGTTGCAGCATGGCCTTCTGCCAAAGTTCCTCTGCTGGCCCCTGCCATGAAAACACTACTGCAGATTCTGTATTTGTTAATTGCTTAGACCTAACTAAGCCTCTGATTTTTTTTTCAATTTATCTACAGATGCAGAAGGCAGAATGTGTCAGTTTTAATGCCCACGTGCTTCACTGCTACAGTCTACAAATATTCACCAGAAAAGGCAGGAAGGAAAAGGCTGAGATCACAACAGGAAGGAGGGGGAAGATTTCAAGGTGTGCAAATGCACCAAAATAAATGTAGAGGACGGTGACTTCATAAACAGTAGCGTACAATAATCTCTCCTTTTCTTCTCCCCCTCCTTGAGTAAGAATAGCTCTGGGGAGGGTGGGCATTACCTGCAGGCTGGGGAGGAGCAGAGGCTGGGAATAAAGATTAAAGACCATAAAACAAGATGAGGCATATGGCAGGGGAATGAAAGAGGACTGTGGGCATGCAAACACAGAGAGGTTGAGATGGGTCCCTAAAATAAGGGAGGAGGATCACAAGAAAGAAAAGTAGATATTTGGGTTCTGGGAGAAAGATACAAAAGGTGGAAGAAAAATATTAAGTGAAGAAAGCTCCAGCAAAGATGGAGATGCCAGTTTTGTATAATCTTACACGGGATAAGAAAATGCCATCAATCCATACACTAAATTTGACAAGGAAGAAGATTATTTAACAAGGAAAGACTTCTATCCAGGGGTTTGAAACATGTATATATACAAATACTGAGATGCAGTGAGTGATATATACAGGTGTTTATGCATATATATATATATACACCCTATACCTAATATACATTCAGCCAGATATGGATACATAGCAAGTTCCATCTATTAGCTGGAGGATTGGAATTTTAAATCATATTCCTGTTACTGCCCTTTTAGGTCCTGAAAAAAGGATGACTTCCTCATCTTTAGAGAAAAAACGTCTTAAAAGACAACAGCTGAGGGAAAGCAAGTACTTTACTCATCCTTTAAATAACTGCTACTGTGAGATGTCTAAAAAAAGTACTCATAATTTCTTGGTAGGAAACCTAAAAATAAAACTACTGTTTAATCAGTATAGTTCAAACCATAACCCTAAATTGATTCAAAGGACACAGAAGGACAATCAGATGTGTGAATCCTCCTTTCCAACTGAAGGCATGTGTATCTGTTACACTGCAAGAACAGGAAGCCTATTCTCTACTTTTTGTTGACTTAACTTTTTAAGAAATGTTTTGACCACTTAAGAGATGGAGAAGGAGGAAACTGCAGAACCACAGCCACTACAGAGACGACCTCCTGTGGGTTTTGTGGTGTGTGTGGCTCAGAAAAGGGAACAATTCATACAAAATCTTTTAGAGAAATCAGATGTTTTTTCTGCCTTATGAGTCTCAGGATACTCAGCTATATATTATCAATAGCTTATATATTATCAGTGAAGTCAATCAGTTTAGTTGATATTGCATGGTCTGTATTTGTAATTGCCACCTGATTCCAGCATTTCAGGAACCGATACAAAAGAAGAAGAGAAAATCAGAATTCACTATGTAAACTGCAAAAGAAGAAACTGTTTCCACCTCAAGAAATAAGAAGGTGGTTTAAAGAAAGCTGTGGGAAATCCATGTCCTTGAAATTACACTTTATTTTGGTGCCTTGCTGAATCAAGTCCCTAGGGAAAAAAATTAAGGTAATGATTCTTACCTTCCTCCCACTTCTACACAGTTAAAGCTTGCTTCCTACATCTACTTCCTTTCTAAAAGGCTGTGTACCATTGCAGGTGTCTCTTCTAAAAGCACTGTAGATAATTGCTCAGTATACAGTGAATAGTCTTCCAATGACTCATTGCCTCTCTCATATTGGAACTGTCAAAGACAAAATCCCAAACCTCTGTACTTCACCTCTCATTAAGAGGTTAAAGCATACTCCTCTAATACATACCAGAGGCTCGATATGCCCTGAATGTGAATAAACCAAACCTGTTTTGACAGTCAGCCTGACTTAAACTCCTGCTGTTCTCAAGTCCTTCATTGTTACTTCTTCTTTAACGCCTTAAAAAAATTATTAGGTTCAACACAGTGCAAAGTTTTTCTGTTCAGCCAGAATACCACTTCAAATTTTAGGGAAATGGCAACTGTAACAAACAGAAGTAGGTTTCAGAAGCAAAGAAAGATTATTTTCATCTTTTAAATATTTGAAGAATTTATCACTGTAGATCTGAAGAGCAGTCACTGGCTATTATTTTGGGATATCCTTATAAAAACTCTTGTCTCTTTTGGTTTGGATCAGGTCTTACAGAATTTTGTCATCTGTAGAATGATGTGTAGTGACAAAATCTGAGACCACTGTTGAAGAAAATGTTACCAGTGAGCTTTTCTCTTGGTTCATGACAGCAGGACTAATTTATTATAGAAATGTTATGTAAAACTATTCTGCTTTCCATCTCAGACAGACATTTTGTGAACAGGACTGTACATTTAAATGCACTGCAGCTGACCAAGGCTTCACTACAAGTAGCTACTGGATGCCAGTATGTCAGATATTCTGGAGTTGTTCTACTTTCTCCAGGTTTATTTGGAAGAGAAGGGACAGTAAGAATAACCAAAGACAGCTGTGAAACTTAAGCAGGATTAAGCAGGAATATACTCACTGCTGATATGGTTCCAGTCTGATAAACAGTTATCTCATAGACAAGTACCCCACATGCTCCACTGATTGAAAATTCTCAGTTTTCATATTTTGCCTTCAAAAGCTTGCTCTCACATGAAGAGCAGTTTATTTAAGAATAAACTTAAAAACGCTTGTCCAGACAGGAAGCAAAATGCACAGGTAACTTTGATTAGTAAAAGCGATGAACAAATACACATCATTATAAATACCTTTGTTACTTTAAATACTAACATTTTGGAAAGGCAGCCCAGAGGCAGTGTAATAGAACTGACTGATTTAATTGCACTGCTGGCAAACCACTCTGTGTCCGAAATCTGAACATTTCCAAGTGACAAAACTGTTCTCTGAAACCCAAACAAAATTCCCCAAGCCTAAGGTCTAAGTAAACCGAAGAGGAAAAGTGTTTGTAGAGGTGTGGTTTTCCAACCCCAGGTAGTTTTGAAACATGAGATTGCTTCTCTAGTTTCTTGAGCACAAATATCAGGGTTGCAATGAGTACCACAAGAAATTATCATGAGTCATTTCTGTTATTGAGAAGGGCATCCATACAGAACAGGAAAGTATGTACTGAAAATTGTTATATTCCATAAAGAAAAAAACATGCTGAAAATTGTTATGAGGCTAACAAAGTTTATAGGTAATACTGCAAAAGCTTGAGCTCATTTGTTTCCTAACCCTTCAATAAGAAAGACTTTGTTATGTAATTGCAACAATGTAGAAGCTTAAATTACTGACATTTATGGACTACAATCCACTTTTATTGCCACTCAGGTTTTGACTTTTAGAATCTCAAGATTTATTGTTATCCTCTAGCCTTTCTTATTACATCTGGCACAACACTCCAAACACTGGTTTACTTAAAAGTAGGAACACCAGATTACAATCACCCAGCAATTCCAGTGCAATCTTTACCTTACTTGGTAGCTCTGTCTTGGTGGCACCTGCTTTGTAAGAGTAACTTCCGTAAAGTTTAGAGGAAGTACAGTGATTAAACTTCTGATGGTCATACCCTTGGGTTCATGAACCTTTTTCACCTTAGTTTTTTGCTTTTTTTTCTACCTCCAGATACTAAAAACAGTTAAAAGAAAAGCACTTCTAAAAAACTGTTGTTTGTGTCAGTGGAAGAAGCTTATCTTATTTGTACTCCCTGCAGCTTTCTTAACTAGATATTAAAGGATGCTAATATTGCACAGCACTGTCAGAATAGAATCATAGAACCAGTTAGGGTTGGAAGGGACCATTAGGATCATCTAGTTCCAACCCCCTTGCCATGCCCAGGGACACCCTATCCTAGATCAGCCTGGCCAGAGCCCCATCCAGCCTGGCCTTAAACACCTCCAGGGATGAGGCCTCAACCACCTCCCTGGGCAACCTATTCCAGGTTCTCACCACTCTCATGCTGAACAACTTCCTCCTCACATCCAGGCTGAATCTCCCCACCTCCAGCTTTGCTCCATTCCCCCTAGTCCTGTCACTACCTCAGAGCCTAAAAAGTCCCTCCCCAGCTTTTTTGTAGGCCCCCTTCAGATACTGAAAACCCATAATAAGGTCACCTGGGAGCCTTCTCTTCTCCAGACTAAACAGCCCCAACTCTTTCAGTCTGTCCTCATATGAGAGGTGCTCCAGCCCTCTGAGCATCCTCGTGGCCCTTCTCTTGACATGCTCCAGCATGTCCACATCCCTCTTGTAATAGGGACTCCAGAACTGGATGCGGTGTCACTGCTGGTCTGCGATCCTTTATTTGGGTTCCCTTTCAAAATCATTATCATTCAAAAATACGTTAAGCCTGAGACATGAAAGTGTGAAATATTACTTTGCTATGAAGTATTGCAGTAGAACACAGTTTTATGGATTTAAACTCCATGTTTCAATAACTTGGTCTCCGCCCTCAACACACCTTATTTGAAACAAATCTACTGAGCATGACATACTTCCCATCTTAAAGTTAAGAGTGCTCCATCAGTCACTTCTAGTCTAGCAACTAGGGAGCCATCTGGTTATCCACAACGTTATATATTCTGTCTCATCTGTGTCTGTCATCAATAGCAGAATTTAGCTCCTAGGGACAACATGATTTTGCAGTGTGCCCTGGTGGAATAGTTAATCTGTACTGTTCTCGTGTGGTTAATAATAATCTTTTACATTATGCAAATACAAATCATTCCAAGTTTTTAAAGTAAGTTTAAAAGTTTCCATTTTATGTAACAGTTTCAAGACGGCAATGTACAAGAGAGGATAACAGAATAGAAAGTGTTTAGTGGGGGAGGATATTGCCTTATTTCCTGATACATTGTCAGGAAAGAAAACACGTCACAGGTTGGCTTTTGAGCTTTGGTATGACACAGCATATGAAATCAGTAAGCAGCATATGCTAACATGATGGAGGCCCACACACGGCTTCAGTGTTACTTGACCACTCACTTATGCTCTTGTACTGTGTCACCACCCTCATAGCTGCGTCAAGCTAACTGTGCATGGGGATAACTGAAGTGATAATGGTTAAAAAATTATTCTTGTAGCAGAGGCAGGAATAAATGGCCAAAAGTGAGCACATTTTACACTGAATTTACTGGCAATGATAACATAATTATGTATCTATACTTTCGTAGCATCTACCTACACTTCAAGCACACAGATCTCCACAGTCACAGATTTCCAAACCTATTGACAAAAGACATCTTCCACCTGGCAGAGGTAAGACACTCATACCTCATCTGAGCTAAGACTGCTTGCTTCACTTCCTGGGTAACTCCATTCCATTTTTAAAGTGGTCCTGTATGATATGCTACCATGCATGCACATCTTTTTTTAGTTTGGAGATTTATATAGTCTTGGCTGTATAGAGAGTCAGTGAAACCAGCTGTCACTGAATCACTCAAAAACCCTCAGAAAAAACATGCACGCATTCAAACTTGGTCTCATTAACTGCAACCTCTAATACATTTTCAATAAGATATTTTTTAGAAATAACTAAAGAGAATTTTAGTTCAAGATTTACAAAATTAAGTTTTGATCATGGACTAACACTGGGCATGTTTAACACAGTGAACAAAGAGGTTCAAAAAGATGTGAATGACTAAAGGAGGGGTTTTTTTTGTATGAATCATCACACTCCTCATACTGATACAGAGTCCGAACTTCACTTACTTCTCTCAGTTGATCAGATTCAGTCCAGCTCTCTAGGCATTTATACTGCAAAGAGGTCTGTAAACTGATTTACATTTGCCAAACCGTAAGTTCTTCAGAGAAATTCACAGGTGGAGTCTTTCTCCAAGGAAGGAGGGAATTGATTCTGGTCTTAGCCAAGATAAAAATGCTAGATAAAACTGGCTGTGAATTTGCTTATTCAGAAAACATCAGTATTTGAGAAGATAAACATATGTGACTATGAGTTTATCTTTACTTGAATTTCAACTTTAAATGTGAGAAATATGGAGTCAGAAACTTTCCTGACTGCTGCATTTGCCAGAGAAACCTCCCCTGTTGGTAGGAGCACATGCCACAACCGGTATTATAGCGATGCCAAAAGGCTCTAAACAGAACCATGCTGTAATTTAGCTGAACATATACAGACAGTACAGAAAGACTCAAACCAAAAATATTTACAGTGTAAAGCTAACAGGGCAGATGCTATATTGGCCAGATTTGGGTAAGTGTTTCTCACACTTAGGTAGCACAGGCTGCCCAGAAAAGTGCACATTATATCAATTTCATTAGCTAAATCTTTTCTTTACACATCTGTCAGTTCAATCTAGTGTGCAAGCTGAAAAACTGTAACTGCTATATCTTTTTTTAAATGTGTGATATTTTAATACTTGTGAAAAGTGCTAAAGCAAAAGCCTAGGGACTGAAAGCTTATTTTCAGAGCAGGTAAGCAAGCACAAGCATTAAAGCAAGCTTCCCTGTAAAGCCCAGTCAGTGTGGCTGTTTTCAGTTCCTCAATCCCTTTGCCTCAAGGCTTGCCCATTATTTCCAGTGTTATGCTTTGGTCTAATACATGATTCAGCTTCTCCCCATATATCTTGCTCCCTGACTAGCAAGTCCTCCTGAAAGCCTTTTCAAAACTCATGAAGCCAATTTTGCCGAGTGTGAGAACTTTCATGAGTCATGCAATACTCTTATTTCTTATACTGTTTTAAGATGAGTAAATGTTATAACTGACAAGAAGATGCTTGACACTGATTTATACAGCTTCTTATGATAAATCATAGAATAGTTCTGTTTGGAAAAAACCTCTACAGTCATCAAGTCCAACCATAAACCTGACACTACCATGCCCATTAATGTAATAAGTGCTTTGAAGGAGGTCTTTCACAGATTTAGACATAAGTTTACCATTCTTTTCAAAAGCTTCTCATTAGAAGGGGCACTGCTCAAAACAGACTTTTGTTTAGTTTTGGTTTTATTTGGTTTTTTTGGTCTTTCTAAGACCCAATTATAAATACAGAAGTTGAAATAAGACCTATGACCATTTGTAGTAAAGAATAGTCAGCCTCACCTCCATCAGTGGAAAGGCAATGGAGAAATTTATCCTCAAGTGCTGTCCTTAAGCATATCAAGGACAGTGGGGTCATTAGGAGCAGTCAATATGGTCATGTTTGACAAACCTGATAGCCTTTCATGAGGACATAACCAGGTGGATAGATGATGATAGAGCAGTGGATGTGGCTTATCTTGATTTTAGTAACGCCATTGATGCTGTCTCCCACAGCATTGTTCTGTCTAAAGTGAGGCAGTGTGGTCTGGATGATCAGGTAGTGAGGTGGATTGGGAACTAGTTGAAGGAAAGAAGCCAGAGAGTTGTGGTCAATGGAGTCTAGTTGGAGGCCTGTGACTAGTGGAGTCCACAGGGGTCAGCACTGAGACCAGTTCTGGGTCAATATATTCATCAGTGACCTGGATGAGAGAACAGAGTGCACTATCAGCAAGTTTGCTGATGACACCAAACTGAGTGGAGTGGCTGCCACACCAGAAGGCTGTGCTGCCATTCAGCAAGACTTGCACAGGCTGGAGGGTTGGACAGGCTGGAGGGTTGGGCAGGAAGAAATTTAAGGACATTCAACAAGGGCAAGTGTAGAGTCTTGCACCTGGGGAAGAACAAGCCCAGGTATCAGTATAGGTTGAGGACTGACCTGTTGGAGGGCAGCAAAGGGGAAAAGGATTTGGGGGTCCTAGTTGATGGGAGGTTGGCCATGAGCCAGCAGCGTGCTCTTGTGGCCAGGAGGCCCAGTGCCATTCTGGGGTGTATTAAAAGGGCTGTGGCTAGCTGGTCGAGAGAGGTCCTCCTACCCCTCTACTCTGCCCTGGTGAGGCCACATCTGCAGTACTGTGTCCAGTTCTGGGCCCCCAGTTCAAGAGGGACATAGAACTGCTTGAGAGAGTCCAGCGCAGGGCCACAAAGATGATTAAGAGAATGGAGTATCTCTCTTACAAGGAGAGACTGAGGGAGCTGGGGCTCTTTAGCTTGGAAAAGAGGAGACTGAGAGGTGACCTCATCAGTGTTTATAAATATGTAAAGGGTGAGTGCCAGGAGGATGGAGCCAGGCTCTGCTCAATGATGCCTGATGACAGGACAAGGGGCAATGGAAGGAAGCTGAGGCATAGGAAGTTTGATGTAAACCTGAGGAGGAATTTTTTCACTGTGAGGGTGACAGAACACTGCAAGAGGCTGCCCAGGGGAGTTGTGGAGTCTCCCTCTCTGAAGATATTCAAAACCTGCCTGGACACGTTCCTGTATGATCTGGTATAGGTGATGCCCCTCTGGCAGGGAGGTTGATCTAGATGAGCTTTTGAGGTCCCTTCTAGCCCCTGACATTCTATGATTCTAAGGTTCTATGATTCCTGGCAAAGTGTCATACTGACACTTCTCGGATCATCCAATACATGCACTGCTGCGGGTACCAGCATGTGCTACTGGACCAATAGATTTCATGCTACTTCTAAATGTTTCTATCAAGGCAGCCATATTCTATTTTCGCAACTAGTCTGTTTTCTGAATAATATATGCCCAGACTATGCAACAGCAACACTACTGAGTCATCACAGAAAGCATTTAAAGAAATTTTGCTAGAAGAAAAACCTTTTTTTATACACTTTTCTTCCCGTACAAACTAAGTTTTGTTTCCAGATTACCTCTTTCCATTTCTATAATTGTCAGGGCTCTGGCTGCACTGATAGGCCCTAACAGCCCTGACAAATTGATTATGAAGATAATTAATTGTTTCATTTTAAAAGCCCTGTAATCTGGAGGCAGCAACAGGAGTTGACAGAGATTTACTCAGAAGAGGAGGGAAGAGGAGGTAGAGGCCTTTTCCCCCCATTAACACCAGAGTAGCTGCCTTAGCTCATATGAAAATCCTCTCTGTTCCTTAGCCAGAGCTGCACCATAAGCAGTTAACCCACTCAGTACTCTTGGCACAGAAATAAATTAGAGGGGTAATCACTGAATGCTTGATCATCTGGGAAAATCAGTGGGGTAATCTTTACCTACATAAGCACATTTAACATGGGTTACAAATCATGAATGATGATTGTATTACACCTGCAAAGGCACAGGATGACAGAGCAGTTGTTGCCCTCTGCGTTAAAAACATCAAATAAAGTCAGGGCTTTGCAAAATCTTTGCCGGGTCAGCTTTACACACAGTCATGAAAGGCCCAGAGACAAGGGTGTGAACAGTGATGCCTCTAGCTATACAAGCCCCATCTTGTTCAACCTCCTAATGAAAGCCAGAAGAGCAGTAAGATGAACATGTCTTCAGAACATGTCATTGTGTTAGTACTTGATGATGCTACAGTGAAAGTAAGCAGATCTTATTAAAGCATGACTTAATGTTCATGACTCGAGCTGAATGGTGAGCACATGAACGATGTTACTTGAATTACAACTTCTTATATTAAAACTTCATTATGGATTATATTTCATTTAAAAATCAGCACTTTGTTTCCAAATGAACACATCAGACTGTGTAACTGAAGGATATCTACATTATAGTTTTTTTCATGACACTGCAAATAATTCCACTGGTCCCACGGTTTAAGTTGACTGAGGTCTCCCAAATGTATGTGCTATATATGAAGATAAATTACTGACTCATTAAAACAATCATTTTCTGTCTTTCTGCCTGCACTAAACAATCAAATTCAGAGCTCACATGACCCTTCTCCAACTCTCCTTCCAAAAACTGTGTGTCAACAGTGAACACTGGCTCACCAACACACTTCTGCTTTACCAATATTCATACTAATTCTTTAGAGACTATGAAAAGATGTGTTCTACAGCACCAGCATTTCTCTGTTTTTTAAGAGAGAGAGTTCTTGCATTTTAAATTATTGAATTAATTCAACTAACTGTACTCCTTCATTAAAAGGCTCTCTGAGTGTAAGGAATAGAAATGCTTGCAGAAGTCACGCCTCTAAAGTCGTTTGGGAGTAACTTCTTTGTTTACTCCATGTGTGCAGTCAGTGGTAGGCTGTATCCCCTTAAACAAACAGTCTTGCTGCACTCTTGGGGGAAGTCAGCTCATGAGGGTTAAGGTTCTGGTGTTCACTCACAGTCTGAATTGGCTGGGCAAAAGGCAGTTTCCACCTCTGCTGAAGGACTCGACCAAAACCCTCCCAAAAGAGATGGCTAGAGGACGCAGTGAATCAGTGAGCTTCCTCTGGAAGCACCTTCCCAAGCACCTGCTCTGACCTGCTCCACTCAGCCATGCTCTGTCTGCATGCCACAGTTCTCTTCCCCCAGGCACAGCTTCTGCCATGGAACCTTCTTCAGACTCCAGAGAAGCCTGACTCCCTGCATGGTTAATATTTTTAGAAATGACCCTGTTGCTGCAATGTATTACAAATGAAACAAATGCACCATTATATAACATTATTACAATTATATTGCAGTCTTTGCCTCAGAGAGACATGAGAATAGCAGCTCCCAGGATTCTGCCATGTTAAGGGGCAGAAGACAGCACACGGCTGGGCACTAAGTGCATTGTATCTTGTATAAAAATAGAACTATAACACAGTACTTGGATTGAGGATATCCCCTTATTCCATCAAAAAGTTATGCATCTATAAATCTTGAATGACTTGCAGCACAAAAACAAATTGCTAAGCTGCCATCTGAGATTTCAACTCATCTTGAGCCTCTAATTATGCTTGAATGGCTCTTGAAAACAGAAATCTGTTTCTGATGGCAAGGCATGGAATGGGCAAGACAAATATTGTAGTAACCTTCATAAGCAATCCTGTAGTTATGATAGAAACCATTCTGTGCCCTTTCTCCTCTCTGGGGAAGTCAGTACTGTTTATGAAAACCTATTTAATGATGAAGTGCTCCAGAATTCTTTTCTTTTCTTGTATTTTTTTAACATTTATTTCCATGTTTTAAATAAATATTTGATTTGTGATGTTATCTTTCCATTTCCATTCTCTGCTATATGGAAGAAGCATTTAATAGACACACTTTGATGTAAGTGCAAATTCAGACAGATCATTTTCTTCTGAACAAACCTGTTTCTCTAAATAAAAATGCAATGCAAACATAACTGGAACAGTCCTGTTTGTGGTAACAGCAGTGATTAAATCATACCTGCCTCTATTGTCAGGGATGTTTATTAACCTTCATTTTGCCACGAAAGAGCAAACAACTCTGACTACGCCCATGTTTTAGCAGCAGCAGGATACAGATGTTAGTTCTGGACTACACTATCCTCACATCCTCCCAGCTCTGCAAATGGCCTCATAGCCACTCTTTCTCATTTTTCTTTTCTAGTTTTTGGGTTTCTTTATATGGAGATCATTTACTAAGTTCTTAATGTTCGCTGTATTATATACCTGAAGTCAAAAGAAAAAAAAAGTGTAACATAGACAGGATGAAGCACACTGCTTTTCAACATCCCTTTGCCAAGCGTTTGCTGGGGCTTTTTTAGAAGTATTCATTGTTCGCAGAGAATTCTCTTGTACGACCTTAGTTTTGTCACCTTCTCCTTGTGGAGAAGACTAGAATAGAATAGAATAGAATAGAATAGAATAGAATAGAATAGAATAGAATAGAATCAATCAGGTTGGAAGAGACCTCCAAGATCATCCACTCCAACCGATCACCCAGCCCTATCCAGTCAACTAGACCATGGCACTAAGTGCCTCATCCAGTCTTTTCCTGAACACCCCCAGGGACGGTGACTCTACCACCTCCCTGGGCAGCCCATTCCAATGGCAAATCACTCTCTCTGTGAAGAACTTCCTCCTAACATCCAGCCTAGACTTCCCTTGGCACAACTTGAGGCTGTGTCCCCTTGTCCTGTTGCTGGTTGCCTGGGAGAAGAGACCAACCCCCACCGGGCTACAACCACCTTTCAGGTAGTTGTAGACAGCAATGAGGTCTGCCCTGAGCCTCCTCCAAAATTTTTCTTGCGCAGGGGCCATGCTAATCAGACACCTGGGGTCCACCATGCAGTTGCCAGAGACATGCCTGGTTACCTTGGGTTAATCAGTGAACTTCTCAGTACATCAGTAAAACATCAGCAGGGGCTATATGGCCAAACGAACACGTTAAAGAAGTGGGTTATGTGCTTTGGAAATTAACTGGTGGTATACAGATGCACACTACTGCTGCAAAACTGTAAGTGAAGAAGAAACTATTAAGCCAAATCTTGGTGGCCATTATTTAAAACTAATGCAACTTGCACATTCAATTGTTAATGTTTTCATTTAATTTTTCTCTTTTGATTGAATGTCTTAAAGTGCTTGGCACTTGATCGAGGCAGTTTATTTACAGTTTGTATTCGGTTATTAGCGCCAAAGTATGGGAACTGGACTGGTTATTCTTAACAAAAAAGGCTACCTGTTGTCACTTTCTTCCGCTGCATATAAAGTTCTGGCAGACACCGCACAGAAAGCCTGGGCCTTTTTTGAAAGCTACACTGCACTGCAAAGTACAAACTGTCTCTTCATTTCTTCATATTATCACCTCAATTTCTCCTTCAGTATTACACTTGTGTAATCTCTCTACCTTTGAAGGTTTTCAGGATCAGACTGGCTACAGCCCTGTGCAACCTGCTCCAGTCTTACAGATGGCTCTGTTTTGAGAGGAGGCTGAAAACCTCCTGAAGTTCCTTCTGAGCAGAATTATTCCACAGCCTTAAAATGACTGCTACTTCCTAGTCAGAATTACAATTTCTGGGCATTTCCCACTCTGTATTAGCTTGTTTTTAAAACACAGTATCAATTTTATGCTCTGCACATTTTCAATCTCCCTAACTAGCCTCATAAAGTATCTTCTACCTCCACTGGAGGCCATTTTTTCAAGCTTCTTAAATAACACCAGTGAGCTTTATTATACTTTTTCCTTCCCTTTCTACTGTCTGACAGGAGGTGTTGGTGCCATTTGGCAAACAGTGTACTTTTGGGTTTTTTTAACTTATTAATTTCTGGAAGTGATACCATAAAAGCATTATAAAAAGCAAGGCAGTCCTGCAAGTACCTGTATGAAAAATTCTCTCATAATGTGAAAACAAAATAATTTAAGTACTGAATTTAGAAAAAATTACTACTGGAGTCAGGAACTAAATGAAAGAGAAGCTAAAAAAATTATCAACTAAGACAGAGCTGGTTTTACTATCACCTTAGCTCTACTTTGATTTTTAAGCACATTGTTGTGTTTTATCCCCTTTAAGCACCATTCTATATGCAAACAAACACTTTTAGTATTTTTGCTTTTATTTGTCACGTTTAACCAAAGTATCTTTGGGTTTGTTTTCTCCTTGCAAATATGCTGGTATAAATGGCTCCAGTGAGTAATTCTCCTCAAGGGCCACTACGTAAGTCCGGCGTATTTTCTGACTATCCACATTATTGAAGGTTGCTTACAGCTTTGAGCAAAACAGGGAGAGTACTGCCATCCTCATGATCAGGCATCCAAGGAGACAACTCTTTTGATAAGTTACAGAAAAAAGACTCTCTGTTTGCACAAACACTTGCACACTTTTCAGTTTCTTGCCAAAGCTTGTCCACACTTAACAGCTCTCAGTGGATTCTGGATATGCAAGTGCAGCCATCCACCCATGACCAGTGAGTCATCATGGCATGATTATCTTATGATTAAACCACTTTTGCTTCTTTTTGCTGTGGCCACTCCACACTGGATCCCCTCCAAACAAGTCTACGTGCTCCTGCTTAGCGGTCGGGTCACCTCTTCAGTATGCCATGCTTGAGTTTATAACACCAAGGACTGTGAAACTGAGCACTACTTTAAGACAATAACCCACAACACCAAACTTAGTAATTTCTATGGCTATCTGCTCATCCTCTTACCCAGTTCATCCAGGACAACCAGTACCATTTTTCAGTTTTGACAAGCCATGAGGAGGAAGCACTATTAAGCCATTATGCTGTCATGACAATGACTACAAAGAAGCCACAGCACATCCCAGAGATGTAATTAGTACAGCATACAAGAGAATCAGCAAAAAGGTGACAGTAAAATGAGTGGCTAGAAGGTGGGAGACAGCTGTTTTGAGGACTGAAATGTATCCAGGTCTACTTCCATCTCTGTAAACTTAATCCACAGATTAAAGTGAATCCAGTACAGTAGTAAAAGTGACAGATAGCTTAAAACAAAATATGGCAAAGGTGAGTTTTGTGGGAAAAGTCTCAAACAACTCAAATAATCATGCAAACAGTCTAAAATCAGCCCCCTGCAGTGCTATGAAATAGTGGGCAGCAGAGAGGACTAGCACACAGTGACACTCCAGCTCTGCCTCAGAATTCCAACAGGAGGGGCAGCCACAACTGTCTTTTGTTCCTTGTAAGATATCTGTGGCTCTTTGTTACACTGACCAAGACTTTTGTGCCTTAAAACATAAAGTGTTTTCCTCTAGTATTGCATGGAATGTTTCTTTTCTCTTTCATATGGTACAAGAAGTATTTTCTGCATGTACTGTGACCTGCTATCTATTACAACCTAGGCAATGCAATGAGGAGCCTGTTTCCTAAGACTGCATTTCCTTTTTTTTCAGATGTTTGCAAAATGGTGGTGTCCTTAAAAGAACAACCACATCATGTAGAGGACTGAAGGAAAAGTCTAATTTAACTGAAGAGCCCTAAAGCTGCTTCAGTTCAGACTTGTTCCCAAGAGAACATTGCTGGGAGCCAAAAACCACCACTTACTTCTTCGCTTTCTGTTGCTGGCAAGACTGAATCTATTTTTTACTGACATGCCACTTAAAATATGCTGTGAAATGCAGACAAAATGCAAAGTGAAATTTCAAGCTATCTTGATAAACCTTTGACATCAGTTCTCAACGCTCAGAAACTGTTTTGTCATGCTTTGAACTCAGGTATTGCAAGGATGATAAAACAGCAGCCTAGCATTTTTCTGATTTAGCTGCACAGAAACATCAGCTGTGTGTGAAGGAAGAGCTGCCTTACAGTAAAGAGCATATTCTAGTGTCTTTACATGGAGACTACCCAGTGGCTCTTGTTCAGTAACCTGGCTCTGCTACTGACATTCCGTGTAACTGCTCAAGTCACTTAATCTACTTAGTTCGACCACCTATACAATAAAAATAAAATATGTATATGCCTTTGTCAACCACTTCAAGATCTTCTGATGGATATGTTATATACATCAGATTTATTACAGTAATTTTTTTTTGCTTGAGACACAGTCTCAAGTTGTGCCAGGGGAAGTACAGGCTGGATGTTAGGAGGAAGTTCTTCCCAGAGAGAATGATTTTCCATTGGAACAGGCTGCCCAGGGAGGTGCTGGAGTCACCGTCCCTGAGGATGTTCAAGAAAAGACAGGATGAGGCACTTAGTGCCATGGTCTAGTCGACTGGATAGGGCTGGGTGATAGGTTGGACTGGATGATCTTGGAGGTCTCTTCCAACCTGGTTGATTCTATGATTCTATGCTATATTTATATTTTTTTTATCTACCTCTAAACAGAATTTGAAAAATCTTGACAAAACTTCATTGACATCCTTTTTTCTGCAACTTGGACTTTAAACATGAATGTCCTCCTCTGCTCAATCTATTTTCAGCTTCTTTCTCTCTGACATTCCCCCGATCCCCAGACAGGAGTTGCTCTTTCATTTGTGCTCTTTCAGCAGTCTCAGATTCCTGACTGCCTTTAACCTAGTGAATCACTTCCTTACTTTACATGGTGGCTGTAAACTCTTCACCTGAACCTGAGGATAAGCCCTTCAATCACATTTCTCCACTGGAGCAAACTCACATGCTGGAATGCATTTTGCAAGTTTGTGATTTTTGCTATACTTCAAATCTGGCTTTCATTTCACCATCACTGTCATTCTCCTTTAGTCTTGCTAGGTAACTGCCTGCACTTAACTTTGATAGAGTTTACACATCTTTCTTTGTGTCTCTTTTTGCAAATAGTTTTGAGCAACGATAAAAACAATGTTCTCTAAGGATGCAGTTACCTTTACAAAATGTCACAAACAGATATTTTTGGCAATGATCACAGTGTAAAACAAAGATTCTTTTGGGAAGGACTCCATTTAAAAATGGTATCTTTTCTAAACCAGAGGCCCTCGTGCTTTTTCAGAGGAATAGGTTCTGCCATTCCTTATACAGAGCTACTAGTGCCTTAAAAACAGTAATGTCCTTGTTGAAACAACTTAAGAGGCAAGGAGTTACAATCCCACCCTGAATCTAGGTATCTCTCCTCATACTGTTCTGAGCCAGGCCTCCTGCCTGGTGTTAACATTCCTCTTCCCAAGCACAGTAACCACAGCAATTATCTGAAAGGAGAAAATTATCAGGATGCTATTAAACTCATTTTTGGTTGTCTTTTAAGGGAGTTAACAGCTGGAAATAAAGATAAGAGGCAGCAGCTGGTTATTCATGCAGTGCAGTAACAAGGAGATCATTACAGCAGCTCTGTGGAAGAATCACTGGAGTTTGTTCACCAAGTGCAGGAGTAGAATCGAACAATTTCAAAGCTGTCCTTCCACTTTAGTCTCCTGCTCAACAGGTGACCCTGAATAACTACAACACTGTTTTTATCTGTCCTTATTTCCATGGGAAAATACTGCACTTCATTTCTTCTGGCAAGTGCAGCCCAGGGAAAAGCAAACAAATTACTTGAAGTCATAGAATCATAGAATCAACCAGGTTGGAAGAGGTCTCCACAATCACCCAGTCAAACCTATCACCCAGCCCTGTCCAATCAACTAGACCATGGCACTAAGTGCCTCATCCAGTCTTTTCTTGAACACCTTCACGGACGGCAACTCCACCACCTCCCTGGGCAGCCCATTCCAATGGCATTCCAAGTCATATCTGTATTGCCTGAACGCTGTCTGTGCCTCAGGTTATGGCAGTTATGTATGGCAGTTACAGCATTTCCTTGTATAAATTAGCAGAATGCTACAAGCATACTCGGTCATGTCCTCAGTGGATTTCCTGGGATGGTAGCTGGAGTGTGAAAAAGACAGGCTTCCTAACATAGAAATTCTCTCCTGGACCTCCACAAACCCTCTAAAATTCTCCATGTCACTGCTGCACACAGGAGGACAGGAAGAAACTAGACTCCCACATGAGTTAAGCAAAAAATAGAATCAACCCTTAGCCCTCAGAAAGACAGTCTATTTCTTTGGGCTAGAGAAACTACACTTGTAATCTCAAAAATAAAACTCCCTATTTAAAACTCCCTAAGCCTGAATAAGAGACCAAAGCACTGGAAAAGTGCTGGAGGACCAGGCTGGCAACAGGGCATTGTTCTGTGAATGCCAGGCTTCCACATCCTTCTGCACACCTGCTGCATTGTGGTAATGCTATGGTCTTAGAAAAAGAATCAGCTTCTGTCCAGATCATTGTAACTTCTAATTTGCTCAAGTTTTCTACAACTGAAACCAGTTCATACTGATCTGGTACTGTACAGACACTTTACAACATGAGACAATGGAACAGGTTGCCGGGGGGAGGTGTGGATGCTACCTCCCTGGAGGTGTTCAAGGCCTATGGTGGGGGGTTAGAACTGGATGATCTCTGAAGTCCCTTCCAACCTAAACCATTCTATGATGCTACGATTCTATGACATACAGTGGAGTCACTTTTAAAATCCACTGGTCTCATGAGCCTCAATCACTCCACTGCCAATGTTCTAGGGACCTGATTTCAGCACCATGTGGAATAAATGGATGCCATACATGGCCTTTTAGTATTTCCAGATTTCCACTCTGCAGACGGTGATGGCATTTTCCACATGACTCCTTCTGTAACACCAGAATCACATAAATCATTTATAAGTAACTGATATGTCACAGCACCTTATAGCATATTGTGCAGCCAGACAATACAAAAGAAACATTAACGTGTTGTGGTGTAGGCCTGATAGGGCAAACATGGCCTTATCCATGTTGGCTTGCCCAGACATGTTGCCCCCACTTCTCTGCCGGGTCGAGGCAACTGTGAGAGGGAAGGGCATCTAATATGGTGAGGCTTGGCAAAGTGCCATTCTGATTGGCTAATCTATGTCCAATGCCCCATTAGTCTCAGGCTGGATATTGATAAAAGCCAGTGGGACATTGTGCTGAGACTGCACATGGCAAGACATCCTGCCTGCACCTGAAAGTCTCCTGCCAAGACAAGAAGTCCTGGAGATACACAGATCATCCAGAGGAGCCAGAAGACAAGATCAGAGATTGTCTGCCTCCTTTCCCCAGAAGTCTGGGAAGAATCAAGTCTCAGAGGCTGGCAAGACAGAGTTCCCTGAAAGTGTTTGTGCACTGTCTGGGACTGTGGCTAGCCCTGCAAGTTGAGTAATAATAACTTTGGAAGTAAATACTTAAAAGCATCTTCCAGTATAGTATTTGTGTTTGCCACTTTAAGAAATAAGTGATCTAGTTTTGCCTGTTCCCTGCGTGTATAAATTTCCAACTGTGCGCTTTTGAATCTGTGAATAAGTTTTCTGGCGAGTTTTAATGTTAATAAACAGTTTTCACAGTTATTAATGATCATCACCTGGATATCAAAATTAATACAGATTATTAGTTTTGCATAATCTGTCACACATGTCTCCTTGCTTTAATTTCATATAGAGTATATAAGCATGCAGAGAAAGCAGTAAAGCAGAATCAACATTGTTGGGTTAGCCAGCACACAAAAATGCCAGAACTTCCATAAAATATAGCAATCTTAAATGTAACAGAATTATGAAAGAAAACTAAAAGTTTATTCTGCAGTGTGGCCAAAGCTCTGAAAATACTGCTAGTGTTGGTCTGAATTCAACTGGTATAATTAGCAATTACTTTGTTACTGGAAAAAGAGGTGTCTAATTGCACAGAATGACCCTTCTGATTTTGTTTTCCATTTTCTTTCTTCTTCCATTACAATAAACAAATACAGAGTTTATTTTTGTATTTTCTTATAACAAATCTAACAATTAACTTTTAAAAAATTAAAAAACAGAGACATGGGCTGAAAAATATCAAGGAATACAAAGAAAACTGTACAGCTTTTAATATTAAGAGATTGCAAGAAGAATGAGATCCCAATAGTCTTTAATCTCAAAGCATTCAACACATTAAGCAGAATTATTCACATACACATACAAAAAAAATCCCACTGGTACCACAACTAAGCCTTCAGGACCTATGAATACCTAATTTCTTCACATGTTTTCTGTCTGCTTCAATGCAAAGTTTTGTAATTAGATTTTTTTGTTTAGACTTCTAACAAAGACATTCAGGTGTTAATGTTTCAGGTGTCTGTATCCTAGGCATACAAAGGCAGTGCCCCTACTACAGCTGTGTGTGTAGCCCAGATCAGTCTTAGTAACGGCAATATAGCACTTCCACCACAGAAGAAACTTACTGAACTACTTACTGAATTTTCCTGAACTACTATAACAAAACTGCTTCAGAGTGCAGCCTCCTCTGGAGACTTCCAAAACCCACCTGGATGTATTCCTATGCAGCCTACCCTAGGTGATCTTGCCATGTCAGGGCAGTTGGACTCGATGATCTCTGGAGATCCCTTCCAAACCCTAACATTATGCGATTCCGTGAGCAGACAGAGCAACTACAGTACAGAAACTGAAGGAGAGTGTCAGACACCACCAAGATAGTAAATGATAATCAAATTACAACTAAAATTCAAACTGGCACTGTGCTCCTTTTAACAGGACTAACACATCTCCACTGTCTTGGTGTGACAGCAACAAGACAGAGTATCTGATCTTGTTCTGGAAATGTGCTCCCATATGAGTGCCAAACAATTCCAGTTTGGCCAGAGCCTGGGCTCTGTGAATGAGGCAGGCAGTTTCGGAGTGAAATGCAATCCTTGATAAGGCTGCAGCATTGCAAAGGGACCAATTAATAATTGGAATGACTTCATTTCAACACAGCTCTCCTCTTGTGAAGCTAACAGCAAAGTATCAACATTTTTTTACAAATATAAAGGAAGTACTCATTAAGCAAACACTGCTAGCAAGGGATAGATTTCTTGTCTTGTACATGAGCAATTGATTTAGAAGAGCTACACTTAGTCCAATGATACATTTTTTTAATAGAAAGCCCTGGACATATACAAATAAATTCATAGATACAGTATAGATTTGATGTCAACATATCAGTGACTGTGGGGAAAGTGTAATTTTAAAGTACCCACTTTGCCCCTAAACTTCACTCTCCAGCATCATTCAGAAACAGGCCAGCAGAATTTAAACTAATGACATCAGTAAAGACCTTAACAGGGTTTCACAGGACCCAACAGAGAACAGACTCAAGAGTGAAGTCTTGCTTTCTCTTCTCCACCTCTGTGATCTGTACCTTAGCCAGAAACTGGTGATGAATGTAGCTGTGCTGCTTTTATGTCAACATGCCAAGTGGGGAATCCCTATGTAACTCGTTTGGCCAGTTGTGAGGTTGCAGTAGTCACCAAAGAACTCTGAATTAACCAGTCCAGTTGACTGCAACTGAATTATGCTATTGAATATTACAAAAGGTTTTCTTTTCTTCTTCTTTTTTTTTTTCCAATCAATGAAGTAAATGAAGAACATAGCACTTCTGAACATGAATATAAGTAACCAAGCACAAAACCAGTAGCTCAGGCAGGTAGATAAGGTGTCGCTACAGAAAATTTCACATTGCTTTAAACAACGGAGACAAGTTTGTAAAGAAACGAGAAGAAGAGAGGAACATTCCTTTATTCATTATGTGAACTCCCACACACAATGTCATGAAGAATTTGTGTGGGAACTTATTTACAAAACCAGGACTTGCTGTCATTACACTGCTCTGAAGCATTAAAGATTGCCATGCTGTAAGTTGAATGTCACAGCAGAATTTAATATGCTGGAATTCTTGGAAAGTGTTCTAATGCTTCCAGCTCAAACAGCATACATTGCTTTTTATAGCAAGGAATTTTAATTATTATTAGTTTCTGGCAATCCCCATTGTCTGCTGGCATTTTCTAAACAAAAAAAACCTGAAGAGAAACAGAAGGTAGTGCGAAAGGAGACAATGCTTAATTTAAGTAGTCAATATCTATTTATCCATTACTTACTAATATAGATATGTGAGTGGGAGTTCAAGATGAAGACATTCCCATTTTCTCTCCAAATGTGCCATTATTAATCAACTGAATTTTTGTTAACAGCAGGAATAGGTCAAAGAGAAGTGGGGAAGTGTCCGTATCATGCAAAGAATGGCAGTGCAGTAGGTGGACAGAAGAAACACTAGCAAAATACTTGCCTAGAGAACAAAAAAGGAAAGGTTGCTGGTTCCACCCAACGGCAGTACAAGGGGCCCATGGCACTTACATCTAAGTCAGTCTTAGCGGTAAACAAGAGTTCCTGCCCTGCAGTGCTTTCAGTATGAAGGCATGCTGACTGCCAGGTTTAGAGAGTCTCCACCTTACTTCTGCTTTTTACTCTTCTATACATACATTATCTCACAGGGCAAACACAGCCTCAGTCTTGCTCTGTATTCACTGTGGCAGCCTCCCTAGTCTCCACACTGACATGTCACAGTGGCTGCCACATAGCTGTAAATGAACATCAAGCTCAGACAATCCAGGGGCAACCTCACCTCTTTCCATTCCTCTGCCCTAAAAGCTACATGCCACCTGCTTCTACCACGATGCTGAACGGCACTTCATGTCCTGCCTACTTCATATCCTTTTTCTCACATTGCTCCAGACTTCAGCATACACTTTCTAGCTTCAGACTGCTGACTCTTTCTCAGCCACACTCAGAGCGTGACTCAAATTTGCTGCTAGTGGCAAGAACACACTCACATTTTGATGAATAACTCTAAAAGGAATACTTCAGACACTGCAATTTTGACCACAGCAGCAAGAGAAGCATCAGACCACCAACTAAAGGACAGCTTCTTCACTGTATGTTTACAGCACTAAGGTGTAGCAGAGGTGTGTATCCAAGAGAAGAAGCAACAGTACCCCAAAGCTCCGTGCTTTCGTCTTGTGACATGTTTGCTCTGAGCACTGAAGCCAGTGGTGTTCTGTATCAGAAACTTTTTCTATTTGGAAAACAGAGTCTTGGCAGAGTTGCTGTGACACAACAGTGACAGTGGTATTTTTATCCCAAGCAAACTCCAAGAAACAAATTGTCCCTTTGAATATTCAGAGGAAAGATTCTGAAGACTTGTTAAGCACTGGGTTGGTAGGATGCTCTATGCTCCCTCTCCTCACTCCAAATTGCACTTCAAAAATGAAAAGAAAAAAGCACATGATGCTAGAAACTAAGCAGTACTTCTTATGATATTTCTTACCACTGATTCAAATTTTAGTATAAAGAGACAGTAATTTCCTGGGAGGTGGCTAAATTCACAGCTAGGAAGAATGCTAGTTCCTCTGCCCTCTGGTTTTTTACGCATTGTGGCAATACACTTTTGTCTGTAAGAAAAGGATTTCCTCAGCGTCCTTTTCCTCTGTACAGAGTACTGTCTGAACCTCCTCTCTTTCTGATTTTATGCTTTTCAGTTTCCCCAAGAAAAATATTTACTTGAGACAAACATCAAATATTTTGCAATATAACAACCCCTTAGGATTCATTGTGTGTTATACACTGCATGACTCCTATGACATTATGCTAAATGCTATATGCATAATAAAGCATTACACAATTAATAACACTACTATATTCCTGAATTCACATCTTGCAGGTTTCATACAGAAGTACAAATTTGATTTTTCATGGAATTATCTTTAATAATAAACACTCATTAACATCCAACAGCCGAAAGCGATCAGATGTCAGTGTTGTCCTTGTTATTCCTTTTCCCCTGGAAATATCTTGAGGATCTTTTAGGCTGCTGTGCAAAGCTCCCCTTCAGCAGAGATATTTTATCCAGACATCTGCAAGGACTACATTCCTACTAGATCATTTTGTTCTTCTTGGAGGGACTGAACTCTGGTCACCAAAGAGATTATTTTGTAGTCAGCAGTCAAACAAGCACTCTTAACCTCTTGTTAGTATTCCTCTGTGTCCTCCCTTACTTTTGGAAGCCTCCCTATAAACTTAACACTTGGAATTTCAGCTGACTGGCTAGGTTAAATAGCAAAGGAAACTGTTCTTGCACATTGTTGTTTCTGCCACTTCCTTTCGTGTTCCACCATCGTAATAATCTAAATGTCCCTTGGAAAGGCTAAAGAAGCTGCCTGCTGGGCACAAAGCAGCATCTCATTTACTTAGGAACAGTAAAACTGGCTCTTATTGCTCTTTACCTTAGAAATAATCATGAAACCCAAGACAGTAACACATGGTCTGATAGCAATCACCCTGCCCTTCTCCAGGCCAAGGCTATGTATTTAAAGCTATTAAACTTTAATAATAAAGGAAACTTGCCTGGGTGTTCTCAGCTGTAAACTTTCTATTTGTCACCTGCTGCACCCATACAGATAAACTCCCAGATGGGAGACATAGCAGATCAGAAATTGTAAATCTTGCAAGCACTGATGTACAGGCACAGTGGAGTAGAAATTGTCTCCATTTACCCTGGGCCTCAGTACCGGATAACTGGGGTTTTGTCTTTGCAGGCACTTTGACAACCGAAGGGCCACCTGTTTTGCCCGGGGTGTGTTGCTGAAAAAAACATTAAGTGAGCAATCAGTAGCATTAATTGAAGAAATAAAAAAATGGGGCAACAAATTCAAAGAGTTTCCACAGGTGTGTGAAGACAGGAGCTGCAAGATTCGATGTTCTTGAAATGATGGAAAACTGAATCCGGAGTTTCCAGAGACCACAGGCAACAGTAAGCACAGACAAGTCCCCGCGGGCGCTTGTGACGGAGTCAGCACCTGCACAGACACCGCATTTCGTAGGGACAGGTCGCCGTGCAATGTCCCTTGCGAGAGCATTCGCCGAGCCAGGCCCTGCTCTGGTACCAGCACAGGACCATGCGCAGAGACAAGAGCTGCCTCTGACCCCGGGAACGCTGCTCCCGTTCCCTCAGCACCACCACCTCCAGCCAAGCAGGAGCAACATCGTTCCGCGCTGCGCGGGAGATAGTGAATTTGAGCAAGCACTGCGCCAGGACACTGCGAGAAGAGGCAGGAGGGGAAGAACCGCCAAGGAACAGATGCTACTCCATTTTAAAAAAAAAAATCGCCTGATAGGTCATGGACTTCATTATATTTTAGTTTTCATTCCTTGCTGGCAGTAGCTGGTCTCATTTCATTGCCTTCACTTTCTCCTTGGGTCTATCTGCAAGTTTAATATAGGTCTTCATGCATGCTCAGAACTTATTCACTTAATTGTATGGAACTAGAAGGCACAGTTATGCCAGAAGGTTTTATTAGGATATTAAAGAATAATCAGAAATCTTTCCTCCACCTCTCCCAGATCAGACTGCACAAAGATTTGGCTGATGATTTATTCATGTGCAGGCAAAATGTACTGCCTACTACAGTTCTTAAATTTAATTGGACATTAGAAACTCTACAAGTATAGGTCTCCTCACTCAAGAAAATAAAGGAAAGCAGTTGTAGCACCACTACAATGTACCCCAAGAAATTTCAGTCCATAAAGCAGTGCTTGTATTTACAAACTCTCCTGATGGGTCTATTTCACATCTGTAGAGCAAGAGAGGATAACTCCTTTGCAAACTGTGATTCTGTGCCAGTATTACACATTGGGGTATTTTTTACTCATGTAAACTAGCTAAGAAATCCACTTGTGTTCCCAGTCCACCCTAACAGAAATTTCTGTTTTCTTGGTATGTTGATATTATGCTTTATGATACATTTTAAAGTCACATACACACTACTTGGAGTGCTGTTTCTAAATTATTTTGCAAGTAGAGCTCTCTTCTTCAGGCTTCTAAAAATGGGCTCTACCTTCTATCTACCATCTGAACAATTACTGGCTCTGTCTTGTCTGTGGGCTGGCTTCATGAGCAGGAAAACTCTGGCAGGATGCTAGACCATCAGTTTTGGCTTTTATCTTTGCACTTTCTCTCCTAAATCAGCATATTCCTGTTTTCCTCTTTCCTTCCCATTCCCTATTATACTTGACAGACACTCTCCTCTCGTGTTACGCTTTCCTATTCTGAACTTCTCTACCCAGTTACCTTTAACTTATTTCAGGACTCAGTTAGTCTTGTGTTGCAGCCATCTCCAAGACCTTAAGTAGAAAAAAGGGCAAATGTAAGCAGTGAACTGAATTCTGAGGATGAGAAGCAGGGTGAAGAAGGCCTGTGCTGTTTTAAGATAGGCAGACTGGAAATCAGGAAGGGAAAGCTCAGTTAGTTGGTATCCAAACAACCTGAGCCTGGACTAGGGCATTTGATAACGGTGGCATCTTGCTCACACTGCTCTGAACGGACTGACACTACAGTTCCTGTAGACTGAACCCCTGCTTTCAACAGAGCAAAGCAAGCAAAGATCTTTTGGCTGTAACAGTTGGCAATACAATACACAAACCTCTCCATCACACTTTCCCTGACAGGCTCCCAGCTTCACTGGAGGCTAGTCTTTAATTCCTTACACTGGAGCTAATTCCATAACTAAGAAGGGAAAACCAGGTGCCCTTGGCTACAGCTCACCAGCCTTCCTAAAGCTTGAAAACAATTGCAGAACAATGTTCAGACACAGACCAACAGAAAAAAAAAAATCTAACAGAGATTTGCCAGACTGGAAATGTAGTTAAATCATGTGTGACCATTATTCTGCTCTATAACACTTCAAGAACAGTTTACACAGCCTAGAAATCATTTGTGTATGGTCTTGAAATACAAAAACACTGCCATCGGTCACCTTTGCCATGCAATATTTTCCTCTGTTCACATAGACACACATATACATTCCTCAAAGGGTGCTTCTGCTGAAGTATTTCATAGCTGATGTCATTTTGAACATAGCTGACCATTTCTTTCACACTATACTTCCCAGACACATACCAAGTTAGGGTACATCAATCCTTCATGTCTGTCTCTGAAAGCAGTAAAACTTTATTATTCTGCTCAAGTGTTTCCAACCTGTCCTCTGCCTACCAAAATATAACCCTTGAATGCAGACTCCATATGACTTGCCACTCAACTATAGATCTTGTCAACTTGCATTATCCATGGTAACAGTAATATTTAAGGAATGCTTTCTAGCAAAAAGCTTACACTGGGTTTTTAGCTTGACAAAATAAGTACCAGATATTAACAGTACCCTGAACATATCTCAAAACATAAATAGCTTCAATTTGAATCTAACTTTTGTAATTCCTTTGTCAACATTCAACTAAACATGAACATTCCTTACCATTCCTTACCATTTAACTAAAAATTGTGTATTTAATATTAAAATGATCTTGTGCTTAATAGCAGCAACTTGTAGGAAGAAAAAATAATGGAAATGAAGAAAGACAAGCAGTACTGAAGGGCTATTTACTCTGTCATAAAAATACAGCTAACATTTAAAAATTCTTTCTTAAAATACACTTTTGACTGCCCCTGCCAACTCTCAGTTTATTAAGGACAATCCACACACAAATCTTTACAAAGTACATTAAAAATAATTCACACACTTTAATGACAAAAAGAACAGAAATACAGCTTAGGACGACAGTGGAAATATGCAATGTTTATTGATAAAGATGCCAAATTGACCTTTCCAGATGAAGTAAAATCAAGATCTGACAAATGTAACTCCTGACTACTAACAGCCTCCAGTGAAATGATGCTTCCTCTCACAAGCTTGTTTACAGTTGGCTTTGTTGATGATATTTAAACAACAGCTAGTGCCAGATGCGATTGGCAATGCTGATTATATTAATCAATCTTCTTGTTCAAAAGAAGAAAAAAGTCTGCTCATCAATTTCCCTGGTTTCACAGAAAAACAAGCTTGTTTTACCACCTTGACTACCCGCTACTTGTAGCCAACTAACAGGAGATAGAAAAGTTGAGAAGTACTGAGGATAAAGAGACTCTGAACAGTGAACAATTTAAGAACTAACTTTATGGGGAAAGATCTGGTAGTAAGAGGTGTAGGGCATTCAGGCACTATTAGAAATTCAAAGCTCTCTACTGCTCAAGGAGAACCCTTTTCTCAGCTGTCAACTTCTGGGAAATATTTTTGGGTTAGACAATGTTTTAAGGTCAGTAATGAAATAAAAATCTTTCTCAGCTATTTTCCAGAAGTGAGACAAACAGAAGTAAAAAACCTACACAGTCATATATGAATGTAAACAAAACTGAAGGACAGAATTCTCCTATCCAGGAAACCTACCACAAGTTTCACTTGTTTCTGCTGCAAAGGATGTAATCCAGTGCTAAGAAATAATGAAAAAATACATAGAATGAGAATTGATATTGTAACGGGTATCAGGCACAAAAATACTTTATCTGTGTAAGATAATGCAGAGTCAGTTTTGTACTGTATGGTGTCAAAGGTCTGATATTAGTACCTTTAAATTTAAAAGTGAAGTCCAGCTTCAAATGGGAGCACACATTCTTTGGGAAGTCAACACTAAGTTTATTTGTACGCTAGCCAAAACAAGTCCCTGTATGCAATCTCTTCTAACTAAAGCCAGAAATACTTCTGCTTAACCATGTGTGCAGGTCCTTTGCTGCCCAGGGAGCAAGAACCATACCCTTGTGACCCACACCCTTAAATACCAATCCACAGCACCAGCCAGGAAGGTACAGCATGCAGCCACCGTAAACACTGTATTTCATTTCATCTGGAAGCAGTACAACGCACTTGCCTCTTGCACTCTTGCAAGGAGCCATGAACTTCGAAGATCGCATTAATGTACAGCCTTCTCCACACCATAGTCCACGACATTCAAACAAATAAATTTTACTGCAAATAACAAACAGTGCTGTGAAATATATTCCAATATATATACTAGAAATCTAGGATGTTCCAGAGATTTTTATGTTGTTACAGGCTCCAAAGATATGTAAAGCATCTTGCATTTATAGTTTTGAAATAAAAAAGGCAAGACCATGGTATTTTTTCCTGAAAACCTGCTAATGACAACATATAGTCGCTGTAGGTTGAAAATATCCCAAGCATTCTTTTGAAAAACTCTGAACAGTCTTTTAAACATACGAATCTAACATCTCTATTATTTTAATAAATAAAAGAGTAATTCAACATTAGGTGTGGTCTTAAGATCACAAATTCCAAAGACTAGTGGGGAAACAAAAAACTGAGGAAAAATCTTTGTGTGAAGCAGAGAATGTTTTTGTGCTAGAGCTGAAAGCGTGACTATTCTCTTGCTAATACACTGTCAGCACCAGCAGGCAGTGCATAAATGAGCACAGCACCATTCAAGAGTGGAGATTTCTGGATTATGTATCAGAGTGTTTAAAAATCTGTATATAGCTCAGTCAGCACAGAGTTAAGGCAAACCCTTCTTGTCAAGTAATTCTGCTGGACCTGTTCCTGCTGCTACTGAAGCCAATAGGAGTGTTGGCCTGGAATTCAAAAAGAGCAGGCCAGGATCCAAAGTTGGGGTGTGATCGGTTTTACTGTTTGTGGTAGTGCTCTAACTCCATCAAACTCCAACTGGAGATGATGCCATTGATGGTAATGAGACTTATCAACACCAATTCCATTTGCAGCTTGGCCTTAATCCGAGGTGTCTACAGCAGCAAAGTAAATTACATTCAGACAAATTAAGGAAATAATTCACTAATCCGATTTTAACTTTTATTCCCATCAAAAAGATTCCATCAGTGCACCTTCTGTTCTAATATGGTTCTAGAAATTTACTCACTGAAGTGATCTTTTTAAAATTACATATACAGTACCCACACTCATGGAAATTCCTCTTGAAAATGTTTGCGTCCTTCTGGTTCCAGCCTGCCACATAGAGAAAAGCTGTTTCTAAATCAGCTCAAAATCATTACCATGACTCACAGTGACATGGCATATTAAATAGATTTTGACAGGAGCTAATATTCTATCACCACTTGCCAGTTTCCCCATGTAAACTTCACCAGTTTTCCCTGTCTTCCCATGCCAGCTCCTGGCACATCAACCTCTTTAAATAAAAGGACATTTCCAAAACAGAACTATGTTTTTATGCCCCATAATAAACTAACTTTTGAGCTGTATGCAAAAGACATTAAGATAAACTGTCATTAAATTGTGGATTCTGACTTGCAGGGACCATGTCAGTCACTGTTACAAGGGTTTGTGTTCCAAATAGCAACTGGCTTGTGCATCTTGTCTCCAACACAGAGCACAGCTATTCAGAGCACGGTGTAGTGCTTCAAGGACCTTGACAGATGGACCTAGGCAAACCTCATCAATTTTGACAAGGCCAAGTGCAAGGCCCCACACATGGGTTGGGGCAATCCAAAGCACGAATATAGGCTGGAGGATGAATGGATTGAGATCAGTCCTGCAGAGAAAGGGATGGGGCTGTTGGTAGATGAAAAAATGAATATGAGACTAATGCGCACACACAGCATAGAAAGCTAATTGCAGCCTTGGCTGCGTTAGGGGAAGTGTAGCCACCGGGTCAAGGGAGATGAGTCTTACCCTCTGTTCCACTCTTGTGAGACTCCACCTAGAGTACTGTGTCCAGCCCTGGAGCACCCAGTGTAAGAACAGGACATAGGCCTGTTGGAACAAGTCCAGAGGAGGCCATGAAGAAGATCAGAGGGCTGGAGAACCTCTCCTATGAAGAAAGGTGGAGAGAGTTGGAATTTTTCAGCCTGGAGAAGGCTCTGGGGAGACCTTTTAGCAGTCTTTCCCTGAAATGGACCTAAAGGAAATATGGGGAGAGACTGCTGTCAGGGAGTAACAGCTTAAAACTTAAAGAGGGCAGATTTAGATGAGATACGTGGAAGTTCTTCAGGTTGATGAGGCACTGGAACATGTTGGCCGGAGAAGCTGTGGATGCCCCATTCCTAGAAGTGTTCAAGGTCGAGATGAATAGGGCTTTGAGCAACTAGTGGAAAATGTCCCTACCCAAGTCAAAGGGGACTGCAACTAGATGATCTTTAAGGTCCCCTCCAACCCAACCCATTTTATGATTCTGTGAATCTGGACAGACCGTTCTCTTGACTAGACCAAGACATTCATCATACAACTATGAGATGAATCCACCTCATGAACTTCTGCTGAAATGCCTCAACCTGACTCCCACATAAAACACTTTTTGGGATGGCTTTAATGTATGCCAGGACAGACATCTTTGTATGTTTTGATATGCAGAGGTCTCAGCTTGCCACAGAATCTGAGTTTACAATTACCATACTCTCTTCTTGAGTTACACAGAAGGTGAAGAGTTATTTTTGATTGTGTTAAAAAATTTTAAGCATAACAAAGTCACACATTTTATAGGACTCCTACTCACCTCCTCAGCACCACATGTATCATTATTTTGTTTCTTGGCAGACCACCCTATTCAGCTAAGAGGACACGTGTCTAAAACAAAACTGTCTTTGTTCACCACACAACAAACTAACTTCTGAGTTTGTATGGTTTAAATTATTTAATTATTGCCACATTCATTCTGGGTAAAATTCAACAGAACATTCAATCTGGTAACATGTATGTATAGAGTGAAAGCCTTGGGGACATTCAACATTAAAGAACACAATATTCTGTTCAACTACAATGCCACCCCACTAGCATTAACTGAAGAGGAAGGTGAGATCTTAGTACATAAACAGGGGATTCCCTACGTAATCAGACACACTGAAGTGGTGAAAAAAACAATGCATTTGGCTCCATGCCAACACTTCAGGACTTAGTAAATACAGAAAACAGCAGCCACTGGATGCAGTACACATCACATAGGACTGGCCTTCACTACTATACAAATAAACATCTGATTGGAATTTCTATTCTTTTTCAATTTATTCTATGTTATTCACACTTTGTGATTAAAAACTGTTTTGTGATCATAACATAACTGTGCCTTACCGATCATGCAGTCTCAAGACAGAACACATAAAAAGGCTTTTAAATATATAAGTAATGATCACTGTTTTCTAGGACTGTGTTTTGGCTGCTTTTCCTGAACAAACAAACAAACCAACCAGGAAATGTCAGTAAAATAAATGACTGTTTAAGAAACAAGCAATTATTTTGCACAGTCCCTTTCTGCAAAGCGTTAGAAAGCTTTCTGACAAAGAGGATTTGTTTTCAAATAGTTCTTAAGAAATGCCCTTACCCTGTCCAAGAGCTTGATTTTGTTTATCTGTATTTATTTTCTCTGCTTTAGGAATGGAAAAGAGGTAAGCATTTTTCATGGCAATCTGCCAAGAGGAAGCACAGTCTGCTGATATCATAGATCAAACACTTCCTCAGCACCTCTTAATAGATGAATTCAGCTCCCCTTCCCCAAAAGTCTGTTTTTTCTAAGGTTTCCTAATCCTAGTACACATCTTTGCATGTAACTATGCTAAAATGAAATCTGTCACTTTTGTTATTGAGTACCAAATTTGATAAACCTTTGGAGACTCTCAAATCAAGACTCTAGGAAGCAAGTTCAAAATACTCTGTTAAAATATCTTCCTGTACAGATGTTAAGTTACAGGTTTACTTTAAACTAAGACTGTCTGATGTCAAGACATACCTGTCTTTTACCATCTTCAATTTCCATTTGATATCTCCAGGCTAAATAAATTTTTAATATCAGTATTGAAGGAAGTCAGCATTACTTTTTACTATGAATCTAAAAGACTTCCGTCAGAGGCAGAGGCTGCTAATACACTTATAAAAGTTGGCCTTGGAGAAGTTCTCCAGGGACTGCAGGTTAGTGACAGTTTTGTGTAGAATTACATAAGCTTCCAAAACTAACCACAGCACTGCCTGCAAAATCTGCCCTCTTGTAAGGACCAGAGCTCTTCAGCTCTCTTCAGTTTCACATCATTTTCCCTCTTTGTTCGATCACTAGCAAGAGAGCATTTCTGCAATATATATCAACCATGACATAATTTTGACTTCACTGCCCTTTGTAATAATTTTACACTGATAGAAAAGTTTGTGTTTTCCAAGCTCTTTGAAAGCTTGGAAAAAGCTTTAATCATTAATTATGACGTTAAATTACAATGTTTTTTTGAAAATATCAGCTAAAGTCAGTGACAGAATCCTGAAGAAACTGAAAAGCACATTAAATGGAAGAGTTGAAGAGTCTGAAGCACACAAAGACAACAGTTCCTTATATACTAAAACATGCTCTCTCCCTCTCAGACTAGTAATTCCAAATGTCAAGATTTAGCGAAAAATAAATGTGTGAGACTTGCAGTCACACTGCATAAAACAAGTTTACATAAGTTGGAACTTCAGTAATCAAATACTTTCTTAATTTCAAGGGGTTGAATGGAATTCTAACTAGTTATCACCATTTCCAATGAATATACTAAAATAGCTACGTATAAATCGGTGTACTTGCACAGAGCCTCAGATGGTAACTGAGCCAGCTTCCGAGGAATGGTACAAATGTCCATGTACACTGTTCGATATTATTCTTGACTTCCAGCAGCCCCGCGGTCCAAGGGGAAAGAATACAAGAATTTACAAAGAAGTTGCATAAAGTTAGAATTCCTTAAGTTCCTTACCTCTTGTGATACTACACAGAAACTTCCTTAGTGTTAGTGGCTGATTAACTCATCAGTAATGTAAGGCAACAGAAAAAGTGAGAAGTGACTGTATAGTAAGGTCAGAATATGGAAATATAACAACTGAAATCTGTTTAACTTAACTGGATAGGTAGGCGTTAATTCTGTTATCAAGGTAATTTACTGTGTATCATGGAAGAACAAGCAGGAAGCCACATCAGCACCCCCAGACAGGAGCACTTTGTACATACCCAAATATTAATTTAGAGGATGCAACGATCTATCTTGCTTTGCCAGTTGTCCAGCATAAAGAGAAGCATAAAATCCCTCCAGTCAGAGAGAAAAGCAGAGTACCAGTTTTCAGAAGGAACAGCTAAGAGATCTGCAGAGAAATCTAGAGAAGTTGAACCTACCAGACTAACAGGTAAGTGACACAGCATTTTCTCTTCCACAGACTGATATCCAAATCCTCCTCCCTCATTCTTCTCCTCAGATAAAAGAAAAAGCAATTCCCTTTTTGTTCCCATGCATGTGTGTAAATTACCATATAGGGCACATAAAGAACAACACATTACAAGATTACCATTTTATTGTGCCGTCAATAATCTAATAATATAGTAAGCAGACTATCCTTTAAATAAGAAGGAAATCAAACAAAGGAGAGAGGGATCAAACCATCTGGACAAGCTGCACAGAATGTAATCAAATCAGAAATTAAAAAATGGGTTTTTCACTCTTAACACCTTCACCTAGGTTATAATGATTTTCCTTTAAGTCTGATACCATACACCGAAGATAGATTAAGTTTTCAACAAAGCTACTTCATCTCAAACAAGGCCACTGTTTGGCTTGGAGCTATGCTACTGAATGGTCTTTAAATACAGAATGAGTTGGATGCCCTAACCAGAAATAGAAGAAGAATAAATCTAATGAAAGTGTGAAACATTCATCAGGGAAATGTAGAAAAGCTATCATAGCAGTTTCTTTAAATGGCTTTGTGAATTTTATTCTTAAAGATCAATGAAATTAGTTACTTAATAAACTTAACAACGAGCCAGTAGAGAAATCAGAAACCCTCTCTTAAAAAAAGTATTTCACAGGGTTTTTTTATAGTGTTAATGACTTCCAAGGCCTTAAAATTTCTTCTGCTTTGCTTCTCACTGGTGACCATTATCACTAACTGCAGCAGCACTGCCCCTGAATCATATTTCTAGGAGCTAATATAGATCCTAAAGTTTTTTCCAAAGGTGTTAGCAATGTCCACATGCAATGCATTAAAAATTCTTCAGTTGAATGTATCACCTGTGCTGAGGTAAAAGGTAGCAATGTGCTAAAAAGACAACTACATTGACACTCTGCTACTTGGGAATTACTACATTACAGTCCTGAAATCTTCATTTTTGCAGTTTCATGGATTTGGCACCTGAACAAAGTGTTATTTTCACTTGCAGTAAGCAAGAAAAAAAGTAAGGATGTAGCTGGAAGTGGAGAGTCAGAGGAGTATCACTCTGGTAATGAAAACAAAAAAAAAGGTTGCTGCCTTTCTCCTATAGTGCAGGGCTCAAAAGCTTTGCTACAATATTATATAAATATTTATAGAGGAAAAGGAAGATGTATGATTTCTGAAGCATGGGATCACTGACTTTGCTAACAGGAAAATAGGCAAGTTTATTTCATGTTTGGGCATTTTTTTTTTTAGTCTAAGCAGCAGAAGGGAACATGTTTGAAAAGAATGGAAGATAAAATGCTAAAAAAGATGAAGTCTCTGGCAAACTCAGCTTAGTCACAGGGTCAATTTAGGGGCATTCCCTGTAGTTTAATATTCCATTTCTCTCAGATAAACAAGCCTAATTACTTCCCTCCTTCAGGATAAATTGAAGGGGATGATGGTACTTAATTTAAAGCTACTGTTTCATCTTAATAGTCCCTTGGTATGGAGTAACTTCAAAATTGTTAATATCTAGACTGTAAGTAAGCCAAAGGCTTCCTCAGACTTAACAGCGGCAATCATTGATTCTCTTGTCATATTTCAAAAGCCAAACTAGAGGTGACTAGTTTAAATTTAATTCTCCCAGTGGAATAACCGCTTTCATCTATGTGATGATCTGAGTAGCTCTGTTATTACATGCTACTCAAAGTAGTCCTTGTGAGAGAGCCTTATAAATGCCAGGTTTAACTGAATCCTGAACTGACAGCATTTGTTTTTCTAGTTATTGAGGCTTATTTCTTGTTCAGCTAAAAGTACTACAAACATCTTCAAAAACCAGAACCTGGTATTTCTGCCTTTCCTATGTATTTATATATGCATGTCTGGCAAGAAAAACTTTACAGATAAAATAACTAGAGACTGTCGTTATCAGTATATGAAAAACACCCAAAACGATCTACATAAAGAAAGAGCTAAGTGTGCCTTTATTTCTTCCTATCCTTCCCTTCCCTGAATACCTCCTCAGTCTACCAATCAATCAAACACTGAAATAGCAACTCATCTCTGTTAGGCAAAATCATCAGCCTCTGTTGACAAGGCTTTAAACTAGCTATGATGGGGGATGGAGACGTAGCTGGCCTTGTCAGTGAGAACCTGGGTGTAATAGCCTAGCACTTGAGGAGCAGGGTGTTGCCATTTTAGATAACCAGAGGGTCTACCTCCCTTCAAGGCTGACAACTACATACGCAACTCCATCCCTGAAATACTTAGACACCAACGCATGCGGCACGGGGAACAGACAGGAGGAGTTAGGAACACATGTGCAGTCACGAGATGACGAGCTGGTGGCAATCAGAGAGACACGGTGGGACAGCTCACACGACGGGAACCTGGTCGTGGATGGCTGTGTCCTCGTTAGAAAAGACAGGTCAGCAAGACCAGGTGGTGGAGTTGCTCTTTATGCGAGGGAGCAACTACAAAGCCTTGAGTTCTCTCCAGGGGCGGATCTGAGGCGAGTTAAGAGCTTGTGGGTGCGAATTAAGGGACAGGCTAGCGTGGGTGATACAGTTGTGGGTGTCTATTACAGGCCACCAGGTCAGGAAGTTGATGAGGCCTTCTACAGGCAGCTAACAGCAGCCTCGCAATCACGCACCTTGGTTCTCATGGAGAGCTTTAACTATCCAGATATTTGCTGGAAGGGCTTGCAAGGGAGGCCAAGGATAACAAAAAGGACTTCTTCAAATACACTGAAGGAAAAGCTAACGTCAGAGGCAATGTAGGCCCTCTGCTGAATGAGGAAGGTGCTTTGGTGACACAGGACGCAAAGAAAGTGGAACTACTAAATGCCTTCTTTGTTTCTGTCTATACTGCTGGATAGTGGATACTGGCACTCGAGGCACCAGAGAAAAGCATGACAAAGCAGCCTTATTTGGTTGATGAGGAGTGGGTTAAGGAACAGTTGAGTAATCTGGACATCCATAAGTCCGTGGGTCCTGATGGCATGCATCAGCAGGTGCTGAGGGACCTGGTACAGGTCATTGCCAGACTGCTCTCCACCATCTTCAGTAAGTCATGGTGGACAGGAGAGGTGCCTGGGGACTGGAGGAGGGCAAACATCACTCCCATCTTCAGAAAGAGTAAGAATGAGGACACAGGTAACTACAGACCGGTCAGCCTCACCTCCATCCCTGGAAAAGTAATGGAGCAACTTATCCTTGGCGCTGTCCTTGGGCATATCAAGGACAGTGGGGGTCATTAGGAGCAGTCAACATGGTTTTACCAAGGGGAAGTCATGTTTGACCAACTTGATAGCCTTTTATGAGGACATAACCAGGTGGATAGATGATGGTGGATGTGGTTTATCTTGATTTCAATAAAGCATCTGACACTGTCTCCCATAGCATCCTCCTGGCTAAACTGAGGTAGTGTGGTCTGGATGATCAGGTAGTGAGGTGGATTGGGAACTAGTTGAAGGAAAGAAGCCAGAGAGTTGTGGTCAATGGGATGGAGTCTAGTTGGAGGCCTGTGACTAGTGGAGTCCACAGGGGTCAGCACTGAGACCAGTTCTGGGTCAATATATTCATCAGTGACCTGGATGAGAGAACAGAGTGCACTATCAGCAAGTTTGCTGATGACAGCAAACTGAGTGGAGTGGCTGCCACACCAGAAGGCTGTGCTGCCATTCAGCAAGACTTGCACAGGCTGGAGGGTTGGACAGGCTGGAGGGTTGGGCAGAAAGAAATTTAAGGACATTCAACAAGGGCAAGTGTAGAGTCTTGCACCTGGGGAAGAACAAGCCCAGGTATCAGTATAGGTTGGGGACTAACCTGTTGGAGGGCAGCAAAGGGGAAAAGGATTTGGGGGTCCTAGATGATGGGAGGTTGGCCATGAGCCAGCAGCGTGCTCTTGTGGCCAGGAGGCCCAGTGCCATTCTGGGGTGCATTAAAAGGGCTGTGGCTAGTTGGTCGAGAGAGGTCCTCCCACCTCTCTACTCTGCCCTGGTGAGGCCACATCTGCAGTACTGTGTCCAGTTCTGGGCCCCCAGTTCAAGAGGGACATAGAACTGCTTGAGAGAGTCCAGCGCAGGGCCACAAAGATGATTAAGAGAATGGAATATCTCTCTTACAAGGAGAGACTGAGGGAGCTGGGGCTCTTTAGCTTGGAAAAGAGGAGACTGAGAGGTGACCTCATCAGTGTTTATAAATATGTAAAGGGTGAGTGCCAGGAGGATGGAGCCAGGCTGTGCTTGGTGATGCTCCATGACAGGACAAGGGGCAATGGGAGGAAGCTGAGTCATAGGAAGTTTCATTTAAACACAAGGAGGATTTTTTTCACTGTGAGGGTGACAGAACACTGCAAGAGGCTGCCCAGGGAAGTTGCGGAGTCTCCCTCTCTGAAGATACTCAAAACCTGCCTGGACGTGTTCCTGTGTGATCCGGTACAGGAGATCCTGCTCTGTTGAAGCTTGTTAAGTTTTCACACCGGCATTTCCATATGTTACTCATTCCTGAAAAGACCTCCCTTAAATAATACTCTTCTTAACTTCTGTTTACAAAAATTTGGCAGGCATTAGCTAAAGAGTGTATGGAGACCATTCCTCTCAAATGACCAACGCAATCTCCTTGTTTCCCAGTGCTGCCCCTTCTGTATCACTACTTGCTGAAGGATCTCTGAGGAGAAACACCTCACTGTTCTGTATCTGTGGAGTCCTGTGCAGTAATAACACCAATCTAAATAACAGCATGACCAAAATCCTACTGCCTCTTGCAGGTATTTAGAATTAAAATTACAAACTATCCCTCAATTCTGCTACATTATTAGGGATTTTATTGCAAAGAGAACATTATCCTCAACTGAAATTTAATTTAACTCTATGTATTATGAACACAGCCAGGCTGCAGGAAAGGATTCTCTCTTCTATTCAGAAGTCTGGATGAATGATTTTACACAGTTGGAAGAACTCCCCACCTTAACCTTGACCTCGGCTGGCCAGCCAGCTGACTGCAACGTTAATTAGGATACCTGCCTATAAAGGACATTCTTTCCTAGATGCACAATAATGAGCTCAGCAAAACAAAGAAAACAACTGTGCTGCAAACACTCAGAATGCAGGTTCCATGTGCTTACAGATCAGGCAGGTCAAAGCAAATTTCTTAGGCACTTTCACTTGGACAGGATTATTTACAGGAGTTTATGATTTAGTTTAAATATTGATCAAACAACAGGATGCATAATCCCCTCAAAGCAAGTAACTGAACAAATTCCAAAGTCTTGCTTAGTTTTTCCAAACCATAAATTTTAGGCAATAAAATGAACAGAATATTTCAGCCCTAATAGAGGTTTTCAAAGTAATATAAACCTGAGTTTTAACTAATGCGGCTTTAACCAGGGCAATATCAGCCTGCATACATTTGCACTTTTATTTGTACCTATGCAATGCTAAATGAGGTGTGATATACCAGGCTTTTAAAATCATAAAGAACACAGTCTGAACTTTTTAAAAACTATGCCCTCACAGTATTTCTCAAACACTTTTCAGAACTTACATGATTTCTAAGCAACTATATAAATACCTTAAAATCTGATTTTCAGCTATATTGTATCAACAGGTTGGAGACTGACCTGTTGAAAGGCCCTCAGGTCCTTGTTGATGGGAGGGTGACCATGAGCCAGCAATGTGCTCTTGTGGCCAGGAGAGCCAATGCCATTCTGGGGTGTATTAGAAGGAGTGTGGCCGATCAGTTGAGAGAGGTTTGCCTGCCCTTCTACTCTGCCCCCTGATAAGGCCACATCTGGAGTATTGTGTCCGATTCTGAGCCCCCCAGTTCAAGAGGGACATAGAACTGCTTGAGAGAGTCCAGCGCAGGGCCACAAAGATGATTAAGAGAATGGAGTATCTCTCTTACAAAGAGAGACTGGAGGAGCTGGGGCTCTTTAGCTTGGAAAGAGGAGACTGAGAGGTGACCTCATCAATGTTTATAAATATGTAAAGGGTGAGTGCCAGGAGGATGGAGCCAGGCTCTGCTTGGTGATGCTCCATGACAGGACAAGGGGCAATGGGAGGAAGCTGAGTCATAGGAAGTTTCATTTAAACACAAGGAGGATTTTTTTCACTGTGAGGGTGACAGAACACTGCAAGAGGCTGCCCAGGGAAGTTGCGGAGTCTCCCTCTCTGAAGATACTCAAAACCTGCCTGGACACGTTCCCGTGTGATTCGGTATAGGAGATCCTGCTCTGGCAGGGGACGTTGAACTAGATGATCTTTCAAGGTCCCTTCCAGCCCCTGACATTCTATAATTCTGTGATCTGTGTGACTAACAAAACTATTCACTTGTTTTTTTTGGATGTATCAACAGGAATTTGAAGTCTTGACGTAAATGCCAGATAATTTAACTATGTATTGAAAACACACTACAGTTACACCAGTGCTTGAGTGCCTTTTGTATTTATAGCTAAGTATAAAAGAATCATATGCACAGTCTGAAAAAACAGCAGTGTTGATAAATCCCTGGTTACGCGTACCAGAAGAATAGCTCTTGGTCTAGTTTGGCATTTGAAGTCAGACTCCTTTTCAACGTGCCCCAAACCCCACACACATTCTGCTGCTAATACTCAACACAATAGGGCTAATACCAGCTGATTAGAACACGCTTCAATAGCGTAATTCTCTAAAGAGAATGAATATCCTATAAGTTAAATGATGACACTAGGTTATATGAAATCCTAATTAGCTCAGCAGAAAAGAAGAAAGGCTTTAGAGATATGAAACTGTCAAACCAGACTGTTCATAAAGGAGTATGATTTCCTCTTTGCCTTTTAATCTCATTTTCAAACCAGCTTCCTAAACTAGCATTTGCAAATACCTCTGCTTCTGTACACAAATAGGCTAATTCCAAACCAAAGTGCTTGCTTACCTGATGATGTAACAGCTTCACAAACATCATGAATTATTTTTTAGCTTTCTTGCCTTAGTCCTTGGAAGTAAAATCAATGACAACACTATGATACTATATTTAAATAGCTTTTCAACAAAGACCAAAGCTATTTTTCACTCAGCACAGCTAAGTGAACCTTCAAAAGGCATTAACTCATGTTTGTTAAGAAAAACTTCAGTCTAGGGACTAGTGCTTTATAATAGCGTCTGCTGTGTGCAATTTCTTGTCCTTGGTAAGAAATTGTTTCTGTGTCTGAAAAGTACTCTAAGTTGGATTTTGTCTGTAGATTCAGAGGCAGAATAACAGTGTCTGAACAGAACAGTCCCCTGTTGTCTCCTTTCTCTCTCTCATCAGTTCTGCAGTCTGGGAAATGAACTGAGTCTGAAGTGGATGGATAGGTGGATGGAAGAGCTATCTACCATGTATTTCACAGCCCTGTGGAAGTTACCTGGAAATTACAGTATCATTTGTGAGTGTACTACCTATTCAAATTAGCTTTGTAACAGGCACTAGGAAAAAAAATACAACTCTTCTTCCACAAAGATCTCTTGAAGAAGATGAACAGAAAGATGATGTGCATGTGATAGATGACTGTATAATGGACATGACAAAAAGTGTTGTGCAGAAATGGAGTCTAAACATCCACTTGGACTCATTGGTCACCTATCTTTGAGACATGAATTTTGGGAAATGAACTGACAATTCGCTGGCTGTGCCTCTTTCTGCCTCTCAGCACTGTCAAGCCGTTCAAAACCACAGCACTTGCAGAACAGCAGCTGGCCTTATCTGAGGTACTCTGTTCTTGTACGAACAGTTTTGGAGGCAGTATGAAATTCTCAAAGAAATGGCAATCTCAACCAATTGTTCTCACAGAAACTGCCAGCAACAAGTCAGAGGAAGTCGAGGCAAATGAAGTGGCATACAAGGATCTCTGGCTGCAACTGATTTTGCTACTTCTTTGTTTAATCATAATTCCAAGTGACGGAAGTGGGTGTAGCAGGAAAAGCAAATAACAAGAAGCTGAATGGTAGATTAAAGTACTTTTTAATTTGGACTTAAATTTGTCCATACTACTGTGGAAAATGCCATTGTGCTTCCCATTAATTTTGATGCAAATTCTCCTAGCATATGGTTAAGAAATCTCTGACTTTTAGAATACAAATCAGGGATAACTACAGAAGCCTTCCCATAGTCCATTGTGACAGAATTCTGTTTTCCACCTACCAGAGAAGATAATTTTCTGTAAAGTCATACCCTATACTGCGGAGAAAGGAATGAAATGGAACAGAAGGGAAAAGAAAGGAAAAGAGGGGAAAGGGAAGAAAGCTCTTTTACTATCGCTATTTTGTTTCTTTAGGTCCAGTGCTACAGCACAATTGCAAGATGACTAATAAAAAATACGCAAAGAGGCAGTACTTGGGTGTTTAAATCACTTTTCAGATGTTTTTGAAATCAAAGTACCAAAGGAAAAAAAACATGTTCCTCTCTACAGTCTTACCTATGTAGTCACTTGAGATACCATGCATTAAAAAGTGTTTCTAATCTGAGTTTAGAGAAGTCAGGATGATTTGAGAAATTCTGCAAAATTCACAACTCATTCCACCTTCTCACTGGGCCTCAGCTCATACCAGCGTAAGTAAGAAAGCACTCCACCAATGCTAGTGGGATTTGAACCAGTATAAAATCATCATGAGATCTTCCATCACCATATTCTTCTCAATGTACTGTTGAGACTGCACGATAAGTATCACAAATTAATTTGCAGGCTGAACATTTAACTCTCAGAGTAGTAAGCACTTCCCACCACTGGCTAGAGAGCACACAGCAAACCCAAGCTGAGGAGATGCTGCTGCTCCTCTCAGGTGCTGGAGCTTCATGAAGCACTGCTGTGGAACAGGACTTTTATGGTGGGTTCAGCAGAAGGAATGACTCTCCTCTCATTTGCATCTGGCTCCCTTGAATATCCGATAAGCAAAACATCTTTTTTTAATAGAGGTACTACACTATGCCTCTGCAGAATCCTGGACTACAAACTCTGGAAAATAAAATGTATTCTTTCAACATCAGGCAGCAGGTACAGATTCATCAGCCTCTGTGCATTTTGTATGACTGAAACAGATCGCATTCCCTCCACAAGCTGATGACAGCGTGGTTAGTATTTAGCCCTAAGAGAAGTTACCAGTGTAATTGTTTCTGTACTAGCACTAACATGGGTGTAACCTGCTTTCAGTCAGAGCACAACTTCATTTCATAGGGATTCTTACCTAAGAGCTGTGGAAAAAAATCTCAGTGGTAAGCACATGAAAATCAAGTTACAATTACTACACATTTCCCCCCTAATATCCATGTTCTTCACTTGCTCTCAATTATAAATACACACACATGGTATATTGAGCTTAATTTGATCAGTGGTTCTCTATAAGCTTTGCATGGCGAAGTACTACATAGCAGTGAGAAACAGGGTGAGCACACTCTGAAAGAGAACAGCTTAAAAAGAGAGATTGTTGGCATCACAGAGAAAACTGTAGAAAAGGCCACAGAATAACAGTGTGCTCACACACTCCCAAAGCTGCTGATCAGAGAAACTATCAAACCCAGCTTTTGTTCCTGTAAACAGAGGAAGGCTGTTCCTATAACGAACTTGCCCCAGTGTGCCCTGCAGAGATTTATGTTGCAATTCTTTATCAATTCGTGTCAGGAACTATTCTGCCATCTTGTAATCCTACAGTAGGAGAAGTCAGCATAAAGGGAAGTTCAAGAAAGAAAAAGTGCAACAGCTTAACTTTCTTCATGCTGTACATGTAAAGCATTGAGAAAGTATTTTGCAGATATGTAAACGATAATGCAGCAGCATCTGTTTGCTTGGGTTTTTTTAATTTGCTGACTAAAATAAACAAGAGGCTGGATTCACAGCTTTTCTGAAGGTGGTCTGGATGACTTCTCAGTTCCTATGTGGCATTGCAGCAACAGCCCAAGAAGCTGGGAGCACTCTGGAAGAAGCTCGGAGGTTTTGAACAAAGACAGGAGGACCTCAAGAGGTATAGCATAGTTACAGTTTCGATTTTCCCAGGAAGCACATTTGTTACTTAGTTACTGCAGATAACCTTGTGTACCTATATATACTACTTGATGCACCTACGGACTACAAAATGCTCCTTTATTCTCTCATGCATTTCAATTACTTGGAAAGCGAACACTGCTGCTTTCACATGCACATGTGCATCCGAACAGCTCTGCATTTCTAAACACCATCTGAGCCCTCTCTGCCCTTAGAAACACCACAGAGTCTGGGAGAAAGAGGATGAAAGAGAATTGACAAACTCAGGCCAACTCCAGCAAAAATCCTCTGCACCATTAACCTTACAGCAATGGCAGGTTAATTTCATACCAAGTTCATGATAGGAATTGGAGTGAAAAGGATGCATTTCTTGTTCATATATTTAGAATATTCCAAGACAGGATTTTTTTTTCTCCTCTAAGGTCATTCAAGTACAGCATCTATCAAGAAACGAATCTCAGTTCTAGCAGTCCTAATCAAATCTTTACCAGAAATTCCAAAAGACAGTTTGCAATGACAGCACTTAGTTATATACTCCACTGCATTATATAGACACCTTTATTTTCAGTGCAATTCATCTCCAAACGAGTATCAAAGTTAAAGCTACTTTTCTCATCTCTTAAGTCTATTACAGTGCATACAATGCAGAGAGACAAACAACCAGAACACTGCAACGCTGGAAACAAACTTTGCATCAGACATGCTGCAAGCTACCACTCTCAATATTCACCTGACACACATAGCAAGAGGCTGATATATGAATCAATTAGTGTCTGTTATCTCCACTTAGTCCTACACATGTACCGTCATCTTATCCTGTAAATGTCACCTGCAAACTGCTGCTTCTCCCACCAGGCCTTACACAAAAGAAATTACTACTAGGATTGCAGGAAACCTTGTCTGGCATTTAGCCTTAAGGGAGGAAGGAGAGAATAGAAATGTTACAGCACTTAGATGGAAAATGGAAAGTGAGTGTAACAACTGTGCATTTCCAAAACTGCTGGCCCATGGCAAAGCCACTACAGCCTTCAGATTTCTATGGTGCAGAAGCCACACACAGACATATCTGGAACTGTGTGGTATGGTGGAGATGTAAATCTGGGATCATGCCATGAAGAAAGAGGAGGAGAGGAGCCCACCTAAATTTTCTGCTACTTCTGCACTGGCAAGTAGCAGAAGTAACAGAACTGCTACTTAAAACAATAAAAACATTGGTGCATGACAGACAAAAATGATGCATTATTTCCAAACATGCAAATTGGTATATGCTATCCAGAATGAAAATGAGTAAAGGAAGTCTGAATCTTTTCACTCTGTTCAATGAACTGGGTGAGTTAGATCAATCTCTTCCTTTCGTAACACTGAGCATTTTCTGCTTTTTATGTAAGTGGAAAAAGCAGTTATATTAAAATATCATTCCCACCCAAGTTCAAACCACAATACCCGAACACTTGCCAGTTTTTTTTGGTGTATCACTAGAAAATAGGAATGTTCTGTTTTCCAGGACTGGTCTGCCACTCCTATGTACTTTTCCCTGTTCAAATATTTTCTCAAAACTTCTCTAGTTACAGTATTTTTACCTCTTTCAGACCAAGGAAAGCTTATTCTGCACACAACTAGCTCTGGCCATGTTTAACTGCACGATTTATTTCCACAGTATAAATGCTGCTGCTATTGTTTGCAGTTGGGAGACATAAATAATGCAAAAAACTGCCACTAAGTATGCAGAAAGTTTGATCCCCTATGCCCAAAAGATTTTAAATTTTCATAAATCTAAGCAAATATATTTTTGTAATCAGAGCTGTTGGGAAAGTAGTTCACCGCTCCCTTTAAACTACCCAGGATTAGCTTAGCTATGTACTTGTACAAAAGGTCAGCAGGGAGACAGTGCAGGTGTAACTAGAAATACTCATAGTAATGATCTAGTAAGTCAGTTCTTGTCCAGGTTAACACAGGGTGGGGCACTAAGGCTCTGTTTTCAGTCAGGTGAAGGATAAATGCAGAGTGGTGAGAAAGCAATGCCTGTGTGTCGGTGTTACCATGCATGCCCCACGACAGCGTCAGTAGCCTGGTCACTTTTCAGAAACGATTATCTGTCTTACACTGAATATTCTCTGTAGTCCTAAGTGCTCTCTACAGTTGTCCTGCACCATTAAACAGTTACAATGCTGCAGACTTAGAGGTAGCTTCTTTTCAGTGATGGCTGAAGTCATTTTTGTGTTTTTTCCTTGTATAATTCATAAGTTAGCATGACCAGAGTTTTGAATTGCAAAAGTAGGACATCTGTCACCATGGGGAAGCAATGGGGGAGTATGCAGCGTGCTTCTGACAGCTGTGGGCTCTGGTCACTAGAAAGGTGCCTACTTGATTTTCTCTCCCCTTCAGCATTCCAGACATTTGCCTCTACCATCTTCCAAATTTCTTCTACAGAATATAACCTTCTTCCTCATTTCTAGCCAGTCCTACTCTTCCCCAGCTTGGCCACTAGAGCTCCTTTCTTTGAGTTACTGGGACCCACACCTAAGCACATCAAGCCCCCTCCCAGTTATTCTAGTCTAGGAGATAATGCAGTGTTTAAAGTTACACAACCACTGCAGAGAACAGGAGCTGGCTTAATTGATTTCTGTAGAAGGACTGATTCCAAATTTTCAGCTAACATAGGCAAAGATGGGCTGAGCTGCAGTCTCACAACAGGAAGCAAGCACAAAGATATGAAAGGAAGCACAGTATGGGACAGTGTAATCCCTGCCCAAGTGAAATGAAACAGAATTAGGTTTAAGTGAGTCCTTACCACAGGAACAACATGCTACTTAGATTAGCTCTCTAAGGTTTCTCATTGCAGTCAACAGAAGTAGCTATGCAGATTTTATTCAAGACACACATGTAACTTTTTAGTCTCTTTCGAACCTCGTGTCTTACTACTGCAAACCCCTTCCTGGCTCTGCACATGCAGTAGGAAATCCTGAATACATCTTCTTCCTCTAGGACACTGACGTTCACGTTTGTTTAGAGTTCAGAAGTACTGTTACACTCATTGGCAGTAACACAGTATTACAGGGGCATGAGGATCAACAGACTCCAGCCCAGGAAACAGTTGCTTCCTCAGCTGATGTGGCAGCCCAGTTTGTATGCACAGAGAGTACTAACACAGACTACTCATCTACTTTCTAGAGTGATCCAGAATGCTGTTATGGTTTACTACAGTCAGCTGCATAGAATGTGCCCAGGGACTTCCACAAAATTGCTGTTCTTTGGCACAGAAACACACTACAGAGCCTGTATTTCACAGTGATGCTGTTATGTCACAGCAGAGCTCATCCATGGAGCTGATGGAACCATACAGGACAAAAGGGCAGGAGACATGGCCATCCATTGCAGAGCACGGACCTGCTGCATTGTGAACCCACCCTGATTCTTACTGACCCACGGTGGAATAGGCAGTGGAACTCAACTTTGAACTAAATCTTAACAAGTCAATGAATGGCAAAGAGCTTCCTCACACCCCAATATGCACAAAGACACTTATTACATGATATAATTCTATTATTATATTTTACTTGCTGTGAACCTTCTTTCTTACTATTATCTCTGCTTTTAGTATTATCTTCTAAGATGTCTCCACTTCTATAAGATTTTGACCCTTAGAAGAAGACTTGAAATGAGAACCAGAAATATTCACTATTAAAGAATATACAACAAAAACTGTAAAATTCTCTCAACACTGAGAAAATTAGCTAAGTATGTCAAGAAACTTCTTATATATCTCCCCCTAGGGGAATGGTAATTGCTTTGTCTAGACTAAACTAAAAGCCCTTTTACTTTAAATAGTACATGGCTGAGGGAAGCACACTATCCCAGAGAGACGCCCTAGTTTCATGTACTCTAATGCAGTCATTCACTAAAAGCATCACCCAGCTTCTCAACCTGTGATGTTCTCCCTCTCCTCAAAATATCCTAGGTTGGAAGTTTGAATGCAAACATCCTATCATTTGTTTACTGTAAAACAGTAGGTGTTTTGATGTCACTCTCAGGGAAAAATTTCTACTCCTTGCTTGAAATGTCTGCCTGCTGCTATGGCAATAAAGAATATTGCTATAATATAACTAGACAGGGAATTCATGATCCTCTCATCATTCACATGAGGGTGTTCAGCACATATTTCAATCCAGTATACTCAATGAGCGGAGGTAGGCTTGCTCTGCACGCCTGATCTATACATCTGCTTGGATTCTGATCATACGGGAATGCAGCTAATCCATGGTTCCTCAGATGGTCCTGAGGAATTTGAATGTGTACAGCTATTAGCAAAACTTTACTGCAGGAACTCAACACAAGTATTGTAGTGCACATTAAAGATTCTCAGTCTAAACTAGTGTACCTGTTTTGATGCAGGAAGATCCTCACCAGGACACACCAGCTAGGTAACCAGTCCTTCTAGCACTTAACTAGAATGAAACTTAACATTCACATGATCACAGGATATTAGGGGTTAGAAGAGACCCAAGTTGATCATCGAGTCCAACCCCCCTGCCAGAATAGGACCACACAATCTAGCACAGATCACAGAAGGTGAGTTCAGGAAGATTACAGAACCCAGCTCTTAAGTGGCACCTTTCTGTATGTAACGGCCCAAGTGTTTTCAGTGAAATGCTAATTTCAGACATTACTGTAAGTCAACAACCATTAAAAAGTATTTGATGTGGTCACAATTTGCTTTAAGATTAAGCTTTTTTCGTTTTTTTGAAGACATGCATGTAATCATCAGTTTACCATACAGACTCATATTTCACATACTGTTATCTCCCCAACTGTATCAATATTTAAACAAACTGACTAGTTACATGTTTGTCACTCAGAGTAAACCAACAGACCAGAACAGTTCTTTAGTCAACGAACCATAAAGCGAAAAGTCAAAATTGAACTCGCTGATTTAGCCTCTAAGTTTGACCACAGAAAATGACATTTAACTAATCAGAGAATTACAGAATTAGAGACCATAAGAGACATCAAGAGATCATCTAGCCCAGCAGGGCTTGATTCACAGCCTGAAGGGTAATTCACTCAGGCCAACGTCCATTCTTTCTACCCAAGGAATCATTAGAAGCAAGCTGTGAGTCATAGGAATTGTTCTGGACGTGCTGTTCCCCCCCATCATTATCTTGCTGGGGCCACACATCCCTTACTAGATGATAGCAAATAATCTGGCATGACTGTACAGTAAAAATCAGGTAAGGCTGTAGCCCACTTTCTCCTGGTGAGTCAGCAGGAATGTAACTAAGTCTCTTACAGGTGTTTTTCAGACTTGTTTTCAAAACTCTCTGGAACGCTGTCTGTGCACACCTATCTCAGCATAAACTATAGTTCATGACTTCTCTTAAATGTGATAGGAATGAGTTTAAAGACAAAATTATGGATTTTGCACCTGTGTTCTGTCTTCCTCCTAAGGGCAGAGGCAAAAAAGCAAATAAATTACTCTTGGCCTCAGAGTGAGTCTTGCTAAATCTGATATTGACAATCCTATGAAAATATTTCAGAGCAATGTTTGTTTTCTGGGTTTTTTTTGCAACAGCATCACAGTGTTGATATACTGAGTTTGCTGCTCTCCACAATTCCCCATTCATCTTTCGCATTATTGCTGCCAGTCAGTTATTCTTCATTTTACACTTGCATCAGATTCCATCTGCTTTTGAGCTTACTGACTTATGACTTGTAAACCTCAGAGTGTTTCTTCAATTAATCAAGAACATTCCAAATTCCAACTTGCTCCTCAAAGGATTTAGAAGCAATTTTGGTTGTTATCATCCAGATGTTTTATAAGCATACTCTCTGTTCCCTCACATAAAATATGAGTGACAACTGTCCTTTTAGGGATGGATGGATGAAAGAATGAACACTTGCTGAAGCCCAGATACCAGCTACCCTTTCTGACGGCAAACCACTGCTAATAATGTGCTGAGAATGTGGTTTTGAACAGTGTTACACTGGATTTCCATTTTTACCCCATAGACTGCTAACCAGAATGTTCTGCAGAGTCATGTTCAAAGCCTTGCTAAAATCAGATATACAACACTACTTGGACTTTTGTCTACCAGGCTACTTAACTGTTGGGGAAAAAAAGAACTCACCTCGATACCATCTGGACATTACAAAGGTACATTTAACATTTTTATCACTTTACTATCCTCAAGATGCTATAAACTAGTTGCTAAAAGATTAGTATCCTGCTGATACTAGCCATGTTTCCTTGTCTATGATTCCTTAGCTCTTCTTTTTCTGTTCTTTAATAAAATATACTGAGTTTTGTGCATCTCCAGACCACTGGGACCTCTCCTCTTCATTCTTCATGTGTTTTCAAAGATAACTGCTAATGCTTCATAGCCTGTTTCAGCTACTTCTGTAAGTAATCTAGGAAGAGTTCCATCAGGAGCTACCAACTTGAATACATCCAACTTATCTAAACCCAGCTTAACTCATTCCTCTCCTGTTCTCAACTGTCTTTTATCCTTTGGTAAAATGCTGCAGCCCTCTCTGTGTCTGTCATCTGCATTCATAGTGACTAAAGCCAAGTCAATATCCACGTAACAGTAAGTGAAATGTCTGCCTTTCACATTTCAAGTTTAAGCCTTAAAATGAATATTTGAGAATTTCAAGCCAAGTAATTGACTCTTCTGCTCTTCATCTGCATATTTCCTAAGCAAATATATTAAAACATATTTTGAAAGGTTTCTCCTGGTTTCTTCTGGCTTCTGAAGTGCAGGCCAGGGAGGGACGTGGGGGTACTGATTGACAGCCACCTGGCCAGCAGTGTGCCCAAGTGACCAAGAAAGCTAATAGCATCCTGCCCTGTATCGGGAATAGTGTGGCCAGCAGGACCAGGGAAGTCATTCTGCCCCTGCACTCAGTGCTGGTTAGGCCACACCTTGAGTACTATGTCCAGTTCTGGGCCTCTCAATTTAAGAAAGATTTTGAGGTGCTTGAATGTGTCCAGAGAAGGGCAACAAGGCTGGTGAGGGGGCTGGAGCTCAAGCCCTATGAGGAGTGGCTGAGGGAGCTGGAGTGGTTCAGTCTAGAGAAGAGGAGGCTCAGACCTTACTGCTCTCTACAACTACTTGAAAGGAGGTTGTAGCCAGGTGGGGGTTGGTCTCTTCTCCCAGGCACCCAGTGACAGAACAAGAAAACGCAGTCTCAAACTTCACCAGAGCAGGTTTAGGCTAGATGTTAGGAAGAAGATCTTCACAGAAAGCGTGATTGTCCGTTGGAATGGGCTGCCCGGGGAGGTGGTGTTGTTTAAAAGGAGGTTGGACTAGGCACTCAGTGCCACAGTTTAGTTCATTAGAAGGATTAGGTGATAGGCTGGGCTCAATGACCTCAGAGATTTTTTTCCAACCTGGTTAATTTTGTGATACTTGTTTATAATTTCCACATGCAGATCCAGAGACTTCCATGGTTCACCTCATTTACATATCATGTACTCAACATAGCATGTCCAGCATTCAGAAATTGACAATACAGTGACTTATACTGTCACTGGGTTTAACTATTTAATGAGTTCTTATTTTGAGATATAGCATGCTGTAGATTTATCTTCCTAAAGTACAAAGTAATGAAAGACAGCACCTTTTTAGCTACTTCACCAAATAAGTGAATACAATGATTTCCTCCCATCCCTTTCTATTGTACCTCTCTGTAGCAAGCAGCACACATTAGCAGCCTCTGGAAAATCCCTGCACTTTACAGCTTTTTATTTTTGAATTGTTAAAACAGTACTTTGGCAGAAAAGGCATCTCATTTGCATTATACACAAAGAAACAATTTTTGAAGCAAACTTCAATTTGTATGCACTTCACCTATTTTGGTCTAGACACATGACAGAGAAACTGTCTCAGAACATTTCTTTTAACACCGTTATTGCTGATATTTTGAACTACCATATATGCCCCTTTGAAATGAATGTAAAATTTAATATTTTTCAATCATATTTACTGTTGGTATGAAAACAACTCACAAGCATCAAGTCCCAGGGCCTAACTCTATGCTTAGAATTCTCAGTAAATAAAATCCCCTGGAACTGCTTTAGTGCTGTAACCCTACTTATGATCATTTTTTTCCTTTCTGCATTTATTTCAACTTCTACTTGCCGAACTATGGTTGCCAAACACAAGGTAAAGTAAAACAAACAAACAAATATATAGATATATATAGAGAGAGAAAAAAAGATTAGAGTTGTCTGAGTGCTCCAAACTTTTGTTTCCACCAATCAAAACCCACTGAGGGTGTTTGTGTACCGAGATGACAAATAATGCCTTCAAGCCACATGGAAATGTATGTGTTACTTCCCCTCTGTTAATCCTTCTGGCATCATCAAAAAGATAAAAGTGGATAGAGAGAGTAAGAGCTAATATGCAAAAAAGTCCTAAGAATTCATACAGTTTATGTGAATTTAAATACAAATTTACTGTGTATTATTTCTTGATGTCAAGGCATAGTGATCAGCAAATTCTGAGCCTTATCTTACCTCTAATCTTATTGGCATAATGGAATGAGCTGCCTGAAACTTCTGTAATAGAGAAGCTTACCAATCTGCCTCTTCTACATAGAGTCAGCTGTGGTTTCTCTTTTGCTTTCTCTTTCTCTGAGTTTGCATGAATGATTTCTCAGCCAACTTTCTGCTGATTTCTAATGTCACAGGCAATGGAGTGATCACCTGGGAACTGCGGTCACGATGCAGTGTCAGCATTTTAGTGCAAGCCTCCCATGTGCTGAGCCAGCAGGACCCAGCTGTCCCTTATCACTGCAATGTCTGTTTGCCTTCAGCTAACATGCTGTGCATCCAGATGTGTCAAAATGTCTCTCAGAGCAAACCCTGCACTTAAACGAAGGAGAACTCTGCACAAGCATCTTTCAAGAGCATTTCATGTTTTATTTATCAAAATGCTGGTTTAGAAATCATTTACCATCATGCACAACTCAGAAGCAATAGTGGAAGGATGCATCCATCTATCTGCTGCCTCTCCACAAATGAAGAAGCCAAAATGGCATCCATACTCTCATGCTGTGGCAGATGGACTATCACTTACCTGCAGCATATACACAAATAATCTGTAAGGACCTGGAGAGTTAAAACATTCTTTTTTTTTTTTCCCCCCACTCATTCCAGCAGCAAAATTGCATTTGAAGAAACTTGAAATACATGTTAAAATTTCATTATATGACCCTCTCTATTGAAATTTAAGTCTGTATTGCTCGATAATAAATGAAAACTACTGAAAAACATAAGGACATCATACATTCTACAGAGGTGTGTCTTGAAGATGCTGAGATAGATGCAAGGCACAGGAATAGCCAAAACATATGGAGATGGCATACATTATAAATTCTGTATCAAATTTGTGATTCCACACAATTTTACTGAAGAGACATTAAGCAAGGGAGATTTCTGCAGGGAGTTAATTTTCTTTGGCAATTACAGTGCAATAAGCAAAAGACGTGTCAAAGTAGAATTTGCTTCACATTCTGTTTAATCTTTAATCTTTCCTACCACTACTGCTGAGCTGGGCAGTAATAAATGTGATATAAAACATGACCTGGAAACATCCCATATACTGCTAGTATATCCACCTTCCTTGCACGGTTAATGAAATCCTTTAAGCTACTCCACATACTTGGTTTTGACTTGTAGTTATTTAAGAACAGAACACAGGTAAGGTACTCAAGTCAGCACTCTGAAAATAAGTAAATATTACTTGAACTCATTTCCTGTAGGCTCTGATAAAACTGCTTTCAAAAAAAAAAAAAAACCCAGTTACTGTCATCACCACACCAGTTTGAAAGTATTGCTATTTTGTGTGAGGAATAAAACTACATCCCCATCTACTGTATGTAGACTGCAGCATTCTGCCATCTGGAGGATATTTCTAATGTTCCAGAAACGCTCAACCCAAACTGTTAGCTCCAGACAGTGTTTTTTAAATGTATTAATATACAGCTCTTAGAGCACACAAATCATCAGGAATTCAATCTAAGGGGTGCATTTGGAAGACCAGAGACATTCCATTTCAAGCTCTCTAAACAAAGTAACTAGGAAAATCTATTTGTGTGTACTGACCCTCTCAAATTAAAAGAATAGGGTTTCTCCTTCAACTTTTTCTTCTTTTCTTTTTCCCTAAGGCATTCTCCTTTAGTGCGCAGACCACTGGTCTGGAGGTTCAGTGGCATCCTGGATGGATGCCATACCCAGTTCTCTCACTGCCCTGGCAGACAGCTATTTGCACACTTCCTTCCTTTGCTTTTGCCATCTTTTATATTTAACTACGGTAACTCTTCAGGGCAGGAACTGCCTCTTAGTCTATGCAAACAGTTAAAGCTCTGCACAGTTAGGTGCTATCACCAGCTGAGGTCTCCCAATGCAAGTAACAGTAAACAAACACTGCTTAACTGGGAAAAACTGAATGGCACCGTACCACTCAGCTTCAGCAGTACTTTTCTCTAACATACAGTTTATGTTTTCTAACATAATTCTAAGATTGGAAAGCACAATACTTCAGAGTAGCCCATCAACGGGGGAGGAGCAAAAACACCTCTGAAACCCTCTCTTCTTTTGTGTGAACATAAGAGAGTGGGGAGATGTCTACAATCCGAAATAAGGCTTCAACTTGAGAGACTAAAACAATGAGGGGGAAAAAAAGAAGAGATACCAGTAAAACATTTTGGTTGACTTCTTCTAACTTACAGACATATTTTGATCAGACTGAAAGAAAATGACCATTATTAGAAGCACATATCCCACGTGCCTGTGGAACTGTGACAATATTGACAGGTTATTCTTAAAGATACCAAGCAAGCTCTCTTCCAAGACTCCTCCACTTCTACCAAAAATTATGGAAGTTTATTCTGACCCTTTGTATTTTCCTATATTTGAAATCTGTACTTACACTGAAGATTCAAATATCTGGATCCATGACATCTACTGAATCTCACTGACAGCCAGTGCAAATAGGAACTGCAGCCAAATAGATTAAAAACCAAAACTGGAAGTGCTACGTGAAACTGCTAATCCTGGAATCTGGTCTTATGTCCGTTGTGTAAATAAGTGGGCAGCTCCTTTACATTTCAAGGACATCAGGTGAGCCTTATTTACTTATACAGAAGTGTCCAGAGATTGTTAACTGTGATTAAATTAAGCTATGACATTATTTTAAGGATATGCTTTAAACCCTCAGATGAAATTAAAGATCTCGCTCAGAGTCTAGAGATTACAACATAGTTTCTGTGAGATTTCCGCTATTTATTCTTTCATATGAAGTCCATAAAGAGACATGCTATGACTTAGAGAGTTTCTACTTCTGAAACTACTCTGAAATACAAACTGTAAGACATTAATGAAATGCAGGATATGTACTTTGCTAGTGGAAGCAAGTTGTCTCTAAATGTTAAAGGAAACACATGCTATTATTCCCTGTGACTCCACCCTTCCCTGTGGGAATAATAAAAGGAAAGAAAAAAGTCACCTGTCTACTTTCACTGGATTTGTTTGCTTTTCCTTAACAAGAGTTATTTTGGCAGGCTGGCAATAATTTCCCTGTTCTATGATCCAATCCTGATGAAGACATTTTCTCACATACAGCTTTCTTGATACAGAAAGTCTTGCTGGTGTATCACAGATTGAAACCCAGCCCTTCCCAGGTTCTCTCACTCTTCAACAAAGCTTTGAGTGACCAACTGCAGAAACAACAGTATGAGAATGTCAGGAATCTGTGGTATTTCTTAGTCTGCATCAGGATTCTACTTAAGGACAGCCTTCTAATACAATTGGTTTTAAATGGGATTTCTTTTTTAAAGATGGATAAAGTCTTGCTACATGGACACACTTTCTAGCATGTTTTCAAGAAATACTTTGCCCTGCTCAAAGTCAAATGTACAATGGAGAAATAACATTTTTTTCTCCCATGCTTTCTTCTATGTTAGTGCTTGTCGTTTCTCCATGCTGCAACTTTTTGAAAGTGGGTCTTTCATTTTTTTGATCTGTTTAATCACTTCTCAATATTTCAGTGTTATTGCTGTGAGCATTATTTTGTTACCTACCTAATTTTAGAGTCTGCTTCTCCATACTGTTTCATTTTAAAAAGATTTGCCTAGCCCTAGATTATCTTCTAGGTTTTTTAAATGCTCTGTCTTCAATATGCCATGTACAGATCTCCTGTCTTGTACTTCCTGAATATTTCGCTCAACCTCAGTCAAGTTAAGAAGGAAACCTTTTAGCTGATAAAACATCATAGGACAAAAGATATCAGCCACACCATCGGCAAGATCTTTGCCTCTTATGTTCAAATGACCTAGAAAAAAATGTATGCTTTACTCAGTTATCAACTGACAGATCCAACAGAAGCTACTTTTAAGGGTGGCATCTTGCCTTTTGGCAAGAATTTTAATTTTCAGCCCATGTTAGTTAGAGATAAATATAACAAGTGGAACGATTAAAAGAAGATCAAAAGTAGAAACAGAAGTAGAAAAGCTCACTAAGCAGTAATCTAACTGCTCCCACCACTGCAAAAGAATCTTTCCCATGAGGGTGTATTTCACTGCTGAACATAAACAGTAAGTATGTTTACTTCCTTGACTAGCTTAACACACTTCATACCTCACCCCAAACTCATCTACAAGGGGTTCATTTCAAAATTATCTGCACCTTCTTCACTAGAGGATTTACTTGGGAAAAAATATTGCAGTGGAAAACCACACTTGGGCTCAGCAGACACAACAAAAATAAACACACACTTTGGAAACTTTTTAATTTTCTGTTTGGTGGTTCTATAGTTGTATTAATACATAACACATGCATGAGCTAAATTTAGCTTCCTGCTTAGAGCTATGTGCCTTTTCTCAGAGGAACAATTTGGCTTGCATTTCAAATGTGACTGTAGTTAGAATCACAGCATCACAGAACATTAGAGATTGGAAGGGACCTTCAGAGATCAAGTCCAACCCCAAACTACTTGTTTAAAGCAGGCAGTATATGACCATAAACATGTCCATCACAAACCCCCTTATTTTACAAAAAATGTAAATTGAGTACTACATCAATCTGCTGCATTCAGTTGTCCCCTCTTTTTTTTTTTCTTTTGGAGAAATTCTAAATGGATTTGGCATATATCACAAAATGTTTACAGCCTTTGAGGGCCCCAATGGCATGCTTTTCCACCAGGGCTAATACTGTCATATCTATAAACTCTATTTCTAGCCGGCGGCTAGTCATCTTGGTTTAAAAGACCAGTCTTACTACCAGTACTTCACTTGTATGCTGGAAAGTTTAGACACTGTTATTTAACAGAAGCTTCCCTGGTATCCTAAGGACACCCCCAGTTCATGAACAATACTGTAAGCAAGCTGTATCAAAGAAATATCTTAGTTATGTATCTATTAAGAGAGCTTGTTTCTTCATTGCCTGTGAGAGGAAAAAACTCCTCCTACTTTCATGCTCTAAAGTTCACTGGCTTTTATTTCTACTTTGTTCCACAGCAGGAACTGCTCACTTACTGCGGTAGTCTAGCAGAACAAAGGAATCGAGTGTTTCAAGAGTATAAATCCCTTAATTTCTCTCAAGATTTACATTTCCATTCCAAAGACTTAGATGAAATTTCTAACTCAGCAGCCAATGCAGCAGTAATTGAAGAATAGTCTGTGTGTTGATTACTTAAAGACAGCAAAAGCCCTATGCAGGTAGCTAAACTTGCTGGATCAATACTGAATACAGTTATTTCAGGTGAGTGGGTTCACTTCTTAAGCAAATGATTGCTGTCACCAGCACAAAACTCACATCTTAGACAGAATTTCTATACCAGAACACAGCAACGTAGGCTGTCTGTGGAATAAAAGAAGCTGTCCACTCCTTTGGCTGTGCACTGAGTTTGAGAAAGTACTGTAACTGGAATTGATAGCACACCACCTCAAAGACAGTGTACACCTAACTATCAGCAACAGCTGTACACGTAAATTATTTTGCTGTATTGCTCTAAATTAATTAAACTACTTTCATATCCAGGTTAGTGTAGATCTATTTAAATCAATTTTGAAAACACTCTGAGTCATTAGACTCATCCACTAATTTATTAAATTAAATTAAAACTATGTAAGTGCAGCTGAAACAATTTCAAGTGCATCCACAATAACTAATAACATTGCCTGGGTGTAAATTATTAATCTAAATGAAACCTTTACTGATTGTTATTGATTTGTTTGCTAGTAAAAGAAGTGTTTTCAAATTGGCATTTTGAGCCAATACATGTGACCTCCGATTTCCAACCGTGCACACAACACACACAGCAGCCTTCAGCCAACTGCTTTGTAACTTTCAGACCTAAAGAATCTTAAGCTTGTGAGAGTGTTACAATTGGATCTCAACAGTAAGAGCAGTCACAGTACAGGTTTGGAGTTGCTGCATATACTGGACATACTTCCTTTAAAATCTGGTATCTACGAACTACAATTATCAGTAACATGAGATCAAGTGAATGTCTGAATTGTATTTGACTAAATCTGTTCATACAGAAGAAAAATCAAAGAGTAAGCAAAGTATAGAGCATTATCTGCATATGTCAATGGCAGCTCAATAGAAATTGTGCCTTTGCTTGTGACTTTTCAAAGGGCCTTTTTAAATTTCCAGTTCCATGGGAGGATGCTTCAGGCCCTGGCAAAGAACTTGTCATATATGGGAATTTTTTTCTTTAACTAAGTTTCTACTCATATTATTAATAACAACATGTCTACAGTAATAAAGTTTGTCTTACAAGAAGTTGTTCTCTAAGAAGTGGATTTTAAACCTGGAGTTCCTTCTCCACCTTGCAAATTCTCACAGCAGTTTCTGTGGAAAAACTATTCCTTTAGTCGGCAGAGCAGAGATGGAGATCTGCCAAGCTGTTACGCAAGATAATGAAGCAGTTTCTCAGAGGGCAAGAGATCACATGAAATCACATGCACTATGAAGGGATTAAAATTTAAGTAATGTCAAAAGTTTTACCTTACATTAACTTCAAAAATTACATGGTATTTTTGTTTCAGATAACTACTTCGTTCTCAAAGTTCTAAGAGCAGATAGTAAACAACAGACTTCAGTTTTCAAAATCTGAACCATTTTCTCCAGTTTTCACATGTGAAGTAAACTCAAATACCAACCAGGAGGAAAAAGAGAATTTTCTGCAACAATAAACAGTGCTCAAACTCTAGCATATTTTTTCAACTAAACTTTCTTTTTCTTCTGCTGCTGAAAATGATACAAAGTTAATATTTTAAGAAAATCCAGATTTCTGCATTGACATAGATTTCCATAACCTTATGATACCACAGTTTACATTTGCAAGACTCACTTTGCCTCAGTTCTGCTCTTAGCTCTGCAGGTACTTCTCTCATGGAGTTTTCTATTACAATTTCATTAAGGCTCTCATGAGTAAAACTTGTCATATTGACAGAATTATAGAACTAGTACTTCACATAAGTTCTATGCACTCAAAATTCACAAGATGACTGCATGCAGAGATTCCACCAACAGTGACAAAAATTTATGTTCAATATTTGTTTCTACTACAGCACTTCCTCACAAAGAATTTGCAACTCATCTTCAGCATGAATCACTTTTTTACAATCTGGCTATGAGCTATGCCAACCAGTGTTCAGCAACACAAAGAATTCAGTCCTGAAGGACTTAAGTGGTAGTTTTCCTCAAAAGATGAGTTTGATGATATGAAGTGAGGCAGCCAAAGTCTTCTCAGATATTTGGGGGAAAAAAACGTTTCAAAAATGTTTCATGATGGTCTGATTTTCCCTTTGGCACAATTTAACTTTAGAGCTTGTGCTGTTCAGTCTTCAGAGGAGAAGGCTGAGAGTGGATCTTACCAACATCTATAAATATCTGAGGAGTGAGTGTCAAGATGAAGGTGCCAGGCTTTTCGGTGGTGCCTGGTGACAGGACAAGCACAGCAGGTATATGCTAGAACACAGGAGGTTCCACCTCAATGTGAGGAGACACTTCTTTATGGTGAGGGTGACAGAGCACTGGAGCAGGCTGCTCAGGAAGGCTGTGGAGTCTCTTTCTCTGGAGGCTCTCAAAATCCACCTAGATGTGTACCTGTGCAGCCTGCCCTAGGTGATCCTGCTTTGGCTAGGGAGTTGGACTCCATGATCTCTGGAGATCCCTTCCAATCCCTAATATTCTGTGATTCTGTGATTCACTTATAGAGTATCTAGCACAAAAATATTAAAATTTTGCACCTTTTGTAACCCTGAGAGTAAACTCAATAAAAAGGCACATTATATGTTCCATCACAAGTTCTCCACTTTTAAAGCACTACTTTTTTTATACTGTACTAGCAGATAAACCAAGCTCCTACAGGAAAAAAAAGTACACTGCAGAGATCCTTTTGAAGTTTTTCCCTACATAGGAAAAGATAGTTGTTTTAAAGATTAATTACACACAGTAATTCAAGGCAGCCATTACCTTAGAGCTTGCAGCATAACTGATCAGTAGTTATGACACACAAACTAAACATGTAAAGACTGGCCATACAGTTTAGACATCTGCCAGAGATGTCTGATAGACTGTTCCTTACAGTCCCAAAGAATACAATGAATGCCAAACCCTCTACCAGAGTTACAGACTATTCCTTGAGAAAACATTTTTTTAGTTCAAATAAACTATCACAAACATACATATCAAAGTCTCCAAAACTGAAAGATTCAAACCCCAGATTCTGCCCAACATAGTGTTTAGTAGATGAATTGCAGAATCAACCAGGTTGGAAGAGACCTCCAAGAACATCCAGTCCAGCCTATCATCCATCCCTATCCAATCAACTAGGCCATGGCATTAAATGTCTCATCCAGTATTTTTTTTAACACCTCCAAGGACAGTGACTCCACCACCTCCCTGGGCAGCCCATTCCAATGCCAATCACTCTCTCTGTGAAGAACTTCCTCCTAACATCTGGCCTAGACCTCCCCCAGCACAACTCAAGACTGTGTTCCCTTGTTCTGTTGCTGGTTGCCTGGGAGAAGAGACCAACCCCACCTGGCTACAACCTCCCTTCAGGTAGTTGTAGACAGCAATGAGGTCACTCCTGAGCCTCCTCTTCTCCAGGCTAAACAACCCCAGCTCCCTCAGCCTCTCCTCACAGGGCTGTGTTCCAGGCCCCTCACCAGCTTCATCACCCTTCTCTGGACATGTTCCAGTATCTCAACATCTCTCTTGAATTGAGGAGCCCAGAACTGGACACAAGACTCAAAGTATCTGATCAGTGTTGACTATAGGGGAAGAATAACCTCTCTTGTCCTGCTGGCCACACTATTCCTGATCCAGGCCAGGATGCAATTGGCTCTCCTGGCCACCTGGGCACACTGCTGGCTCATCTTCAGCTGCTATCTACCAGTACCCCCAGGTGTCTTTCTTTTGGCTGCTCTCCAGCCACTCTGTCCTCAGCGTGTAGCGCTGCTTGGGGTTGTTGTGGCCAAAGGGTAGAACCCTGCACTTGGCCTTGTTAAATCTCATCCCATTGGCCTCTGCCCACCCATCCGGCCTGTCAAGGTCTCTCTGCAGGGCTATCCTACCCTCCAACAGATCAACATCTGCTCCTAGCTTGATGTCATCTGCAAACTTACTGATCATGGACTCAGTCCCCTTGTCCAGATCATCAATAAAGATATTGAACAGGACCGGGCCCAGCACTGATCCCTGAGGAACGCCACTAGTGCCTGGCTGCAAGGGATCCCCAGGGATGTGGCACTGTTCACCCCAGAACCATGTAAATGAACCCAGATTCCTTCTGAGAATCTCTCAACTTTAATAGGTATATATTGCTTTTAAGCAAATAGACTCTGAGATGTATACAGAGAGACTACTGACAGCACAATAGCTTTTCAATATCAATCCATAATAATTTACTTTAGATCCTCCAGTACCACAAACTACTTTCTAATGTAAGGTGTAGAGCTTTACTTACACAGGTCAAGTAACCTGGAAGAAACATACAGCTTTTTCCAGCTCAACATTTTACTCAATATAATGCTGAGACAGTTGAGAAGACAGCTGCCATACTATTAAACTAAAAACCACAGTCACTTGATACTCAGCTTCTTGGCACGAATTGCCTGCCAGTGCAGAAACAGGATGCTAATCTGCTCAGTCATGTGTCCCTTTAGACATTGGTAATATTTTGTTATTTTGCCAGTATTCATTCATGCCTTGTGGATATGATACACCACAGCCACATGCACACATGGATGCCCTGGATTGACAACCGGTTATTAACTAAAGGGTCTCCAGGTCAAAGTCTAAGCAAACAGCAGGGAGAAATTTTGCTGTGGAATATCCACACATACAATGAATCAATCTCTGGGTTTCCAGCTGAAGAACTACAGACCATTCCCAAGTAGGCAGAGCAATAGAGAATATTCCTGTGGAAAATCTTGTGCTGGCAAGAGATGGATTGGATGATCTAACAGGACTTTTCCATCACTAGGCTATGATTCTCTGAACTTCATGCTTTTTGACAGTATTACAAGGTTCGACGGGCATTTCTCTTCAGAAGAGGGATTAAGGTCAGTAAGAATCAGCATCAATGAAAAAAGTGCACATGAGGCAATTGTGATGGCAGTAGGCAAAAAGACATTCACAGTTAGAAAAGTATCCAGTTCTTGCATCTTCTGTACATCCCAAAAATCTATGATGTAATCAAAGGACTAAATGGAGGAACAAGGAATATGAGATTTATGCTTCAACACTGATTTTTCTAGTGTAGTAAAGGAAAGACATAATATGCTATAAAATAAAAATGGTCAAGGTCTAACACCCTAAACATAGCAAAGGCACAAAAGATTAAATACCAGTTTAAAAAACTTGGTATGGAAATAAACTGCACTGGAAATCAGTCAGACTCAATGCCTTCTTAACAACTGAAGCTGAGCTTCGGAGAACGTTTGGTTGCAGAACTAGAGTGACACATTAAACAGATTTTCAGAGAAATGTGAAGTATCTATATTTCATACTCGCATGAATGCTTCCACAGGGACTGTCGCAGGGATATGCTTCTTGTCTGCATAATCTAGTGGGATAACAGGCCATACAGCATAGCCAACGACCACAAGACTTAGCAAACTTGAATAACCTATGGCAGAGGGACCGGTGTGTGGCTCTTGAGCTACATACAGTTCTGAAGCAACTCAAGCCAGCGCTGTCACGTCACAGGGTCAGCAGTGTGACTGTCCTGGAGAGTGGCTGCATGGAAACTGGACTGCTGAGACAGTTGTGACAGTGAGTCACTAAAGGGCTTCTGAGATGCTTGGTCACCATCCAACCCAGCTGTTCTCTCATCCTACTATTTTTAAAGCTGTCCTCTCTTTCGGTTCTCTAATTGTACCGGGAAGGTACCCCTGCGGTGTTTATTGGATAAACACCAATAACAAACCCAAATATTTACAGTTAGCAATTTTGTATCATTGTAGAAAGATTCACTATGTAACTAGTGTATTCTCATTACCATATGATGCTACATAATCTGTCTTCTCTACAACGCATCACAAAGACCTTCACACTCTTAAACAGCAAACAGAATATGAGGAAAGAAAACACCTTGTTTTCTGAGACAAAAGAAGCCAAAAATCTCCTCACAGGCATTTATCTGTGATGGTACCTCATACTAACCTGCTTACCCCTAAGCATGCTCCTGTTCCAAACTGAACTCTCCTTGCACCTTCAACGCTGTAGAAGAAAGAACTAGCCAAGTGAATTTCACCGGTCAGCTGCATAAGTCTCAATCTAGGGGCAGCAGACAGCCCAAAAGCCAAGGTGAGTACATCGACCTGGTGAAATGCCTAGTGTTTTTAAGTTTCCTGGATACAAACATTCAGAAATTCACAAGAGAATATTCAGAAGTTATTCTCAATTGTTTGTTACAGAAATTACTCTGCTAGGTCGTTGGCTTTCTTTCATCGACAGTTTTAGACAATTCAGCCCTGTTTAAAACACTCTCAAATCCAGAGTTCAGAATATGAGCCACTATGTAACTATTTTTTTCAAAGACAGTCTACAGGTTACTTCACAACTCATGCTATACAACATTCTGATGCATTACAGTGCACAATCTGAACCTAACACTTCAACTAATACTTCATGTGTCAGTAGATTATGTAGTTTTCTTCCAAAAAGTGCTAATGAAAGAATCCTAAGTACAACACAGACCTAACAGAAGCCAAGATACAGAAACAAAGGCAGCTGTGGTGAGAAAAACATTTGACTCAAAAGGTTTTGAAAATAGTTTCTATACATACTTAAATACTCCGAGATGTTGGGGATGTGGTTTAGGGGTGAATCTTGTAGAGCAGGGTTATTGGTTGGACTTGGTGATCCTGAGGGTCTTTTCCAACCTGAATGTTTCTGTGATTCTGTTCAATTCTCTGTGTGGGCTACGCTTAGACCTCAAGTGAAAAGCAATGAGATAAACATCTTCCTGCTGGTAAACAGTAAGAAGAAGTCAGCAGCTTTGTTCTTCGATATTTGCTGGCCTTTTCCAGACTTACTATCTGTTATATGTCACATTGTAAAAAGTTGACGAAAGCAAAGCCAACTGGCCCAATTAAAGCGTGAATCTTCAAAACCAGGGTTTTGCAAGGATTTCCTGTAACCCAAACACTTAAAACAGCAACTGACCATCTTCTTATTGCTTGTGTGATTGAATCAAAGATACACTCAGAATAAACAGTTGTATCAAGCTGGATCTACTTGAAAGCACCAGGAAATGTATATCTAGCCTAAGAATCTTTATTGTGGCTATGCCACATTCCTCTGACAAAATCAGAAATAAGAAACCTGTGAAAATCTAGTTACCCATACAGTTACCCTACTGCCTTCTCCTGCAAATGTCTGAGAATACACTTCCACAAAAGCACATTTCAAATGACAAGGACAAAAAATGGAGGATGCATAAAAGCACAGTTCTCTGCTCTCTAACCTCTGTGTCAGATCTTTTCAAGAGACAACTTTGTTCCCATCTGTTAGGGAGGTAAGATCCCCAAGAATTCAAATTTTCTATTAGTCAGAGCAACACTATGATTTTCAAATTGTAACAATCCACTTCTGAGGATTCCTTTCTGATCCTTGGACATCAGAAAGAATAATCCCATTTAGAGCATTAATGGATTTAAAGAAAAGCTGTTAAAAGTGAAGCAAGAAAGTACTAATGAGGTCTGAACAATGTATAGCAATGAAATGATAAAACATAGCAAAGTAAGACTAGAAGTAGACAGTGGCAAAAATGAACTAAAGGATTTAATGCTGGTCAGGGAAAACAGAGTTGCAGAGGTGGACTGATTCATTATGCCTCTCTGGTTGACTTCTACGTTCAATTTCTAGGGATGATGATTAAGTATGTACTTGCAGATCCAGCCTCTTAACTTCATTTCCCCATGTTATTGGAGAACATAAGTGAAAATATATGTATTTTTGAAGAAACTACCTGGTCAGCATGTGTGATTAGATAAAGCAAGTTTATATATTGGTCCAGCATACAAGAAATTAATTAACATATTCAGCATGCAGAGAGATGGCTTTCAGCCAGCACAAGACAGAAGGAAGGGGACTCGAGTACTGAACATGGTGTGAGACAGTGAGGACTGGCATCGGGAAAAAACAGGTAGGAGGCTAATTAGCACGAGATTTGGAGAATGGGAGAAAATGCAGCAGTACAAGAGAAGGAAAGCAAATGGCAAGTTGTCAGACAATCTGATTGCATAAAGAAACTTTGACACAGTATTACTGGATAATACTTTAATATCTTCTTTAAAGATTAATTTACCTTATATTAAAATGCATTTTAATTAGCTTACTCAAAGAATAGAACGCAAGCTTATATGGTGGTCCATCCTTTGAGTGTCAGAATGACTTCTCTAAAATCTTTGTCAAGCCCTTAATTTCTGTAATGTACTCTGATTTTAAAAACCTCACAGTTAACTGAGGTTTAGATACTTGGACCCTGCCAGGCTCTGCAGCTGATTCCCCCTCAATCCAAACACTGAAAATCTTGCAGATATTTAGCTATTTCTGCTGACTTGTCCTAGCAGCTAGATTAGATGATTCTTTTTCACTCAAAAACGAGGCAGAAGTCCTCGGTTTCTTCAAGGCCCCTTATGTGAAGTGAATGGTTCAGAGTAGTGAAGAGGGTCTTACCAGAGGCTTGCAACAGGCCAGCACCAGTGCTGAGGGTCACAGCTGTAGGGTGGTGGTGCTCCTGTTACCCTGTCCCAAGGGACCTACTATTGAGGGCATAGCAGCAGGATGATGTGGTGACACAGCTCTGCAGAGTGCTGTCCCTAAAAAGAGGACAAGGGCAGATGACTGCAACTTTGAGACCACATGCAGGTTGGCTCCAGCTGTGAGAGATGGTACAATCTGGTTTGGTCAAGAGGCTGTTGTCAGTATGCCTTGCTTCCCACTGTTTTTGCCCCTTCTCCTCAAAGCTGCATGCCCTGTTTTTGGCTTATTCTCCTCCATCTCCTTGTCTGCTCAGGTTTAGACTCCAAATTCCCTTCCCTCTTCTATAGGAGGCACAGTCCCTGCCAACTCCTTATTCTGGTCCTCCTCCCAGGCTTTCTGCCCCTGATTAAAGGATAGAAAACCTCCAAAGGAGATCATGCTTTCTTTACATAATCTATTTAATAATACTTTTCAAGTAATTCAAAGCTAACTTTCACTCCTGAAAAGATCTCAAAAGAACTCTTAAGCATTTAAAAGACTAAATTCTGTGCTGAATTATTGAATACAAAGGATGACAAAACCCACTATTGTGGGCTTCCACAAATATACCCAAAATGCTGCCAAATGCAGTCAGTCAGAACTGTGAGTCATACATTAAAAGGCACAGCATTTGGGCATTTGGGTTTCTTCCACATTTTTTTGCCCTTTCTTATTTGAGCATTTGGCATAGACTATAACCCCGTTCTAAAGGTGTTCCTGTAGTTACCAGGGAGGGGATCAGTGAAAAACTTCCTTAGGAAGCACAACCTAAAAACCCCACACCACATACATAGAAATGGTTGAACTAAAGCTACAGCAAATGGCAACACCACACCGCTGTGAAGCACAACTGTGCACCCTACTGGTGTTTTTCCCAAAATGACGGTGAAAATGGATTGTGTCAAGAAAAAGGAAAATCTCTTTAGTTTTTAGATTCCATTCCATTTGGTTAAAAGCCTCTTCAGTTAGGTATACATCCCTACATTTGTTTTATCATCTTCATGTATACTGTAAGGCAAAAACTGCCTTTCCTTCTCAGTGCAATTAGAAAACACCTGCTTGTCTGCAGGAAAGGTGGGGTACACACACAGAAATCCTGACTGGACTGAAAGCTCTGGAATTTTGGTACCTCTTTAAGCTTCTACTCATAATCAGCAAGGTAATTATTGCCCACAACTTAAGTCTACAGGACAGTTTACATAGCACATTTCTCTGAACGCCAGGTAAACTTCAGTAGAATTCCAACATACGTGTGGTATTTTCCTCTATGTTTGCTAGCAACTCTTCAAACAGAAAGGTGCCAGAAACTTTTCTGATGCAAGAATTATTTTTTCCTCCACCCCTCCCCCATAGGTATATCTAATAATAATAGTTCTAAGAGTACAACTCTTATCAGTGTTGAGCATCTCTACTGGTAATGTTTAGAAGCAATTACCAACTTTAGGATGCAGATGGCATCCTAAAGCTCTACCAGTATCAGGCCCATACATTAGGTTCTGGAGGACAGGTCTTAGAAGGAAACTCAGAAAGAACTGGAATTGTTTTGTCTGGAAAGAAGGAGGCTGACGGGAGGCTGCCTAGCTCTCTACAACTGCCTGAAAAGAGATTTTAGAGAGGTAGGCGTTGGTCTGTTCTGCCTAGTAACAAGTGACAAACCAGTAAGAAATGGCCCCAAGTTGCACCAGGAGAGATTTAGACTGGATACTAGCACAAACTTCCTTACTGAAAGGGCTATCAAACACTTGAATAGGCTCCACAGGGAGATGACTGAAGTCACTATCCCCTACGTGTTTAAAAGACATACAGATGTGATGCTACGTGGCAGGGCTTAGCACCAGACTTGGTAGACTTAGATAATGGTTGGATTCAATGTTCTCAAAGGTCTTTTCCAACCAAAATGATTAGCCAGGGAGTATAAAACCTATGAATGAACGGGTCTCACTCTTGTCTTAGTCTTACTGGTCCTTATCAGCTGTCTGAGAACACACCTTTGCACTCCAGGAACAGCTACATTAAAGAGAGGTGGTCACTTCTATTCTCAGATATTCTGCTGAAACTTGTTTGCTTTCTCTGCACCATGACAAGTGAACATAGTTTTTGTCTCAGACTAAAGATTCCCTCAATAAACTTAAAACAGACTGTTCTCTCCTCTAATACCACATTAGGAATCATAAACTAAATTATGACAACTAATACTCTTAGAATTTTTCTTTCTTCTAAAAGCAAATACATTTCTAAAGGGCTATTACTCTCAGTCTTCTTCCTCACAAAAGGACTTTATTTCACTCAAGGTGTTTTCTCAGTCATGTTCCTACTAAGAACATACTTTAAACAAACGTTCCAGACTATGTGGTTGCAAATGCTCTGGTTAAATTTTCTCACGTTCGCCCCCCTACAGCATATTTGTTTTGCTCAACTCCGCACTCCCCTTGTCTACCAACAATCCCTCATTTCGATGAGCTCCACGCTAATACCCTCAGACATCGTCTTCCCTACTGATGGGATACTAAGCATTCACTTCCAATTTTAATTAGAGCAGAAGAGGTTGTATGGGTATCTATATTTTAATGTCAGGCCCTGACATGAAGTATTTTCAGGACAAATCCAGCTCAATACTTAATATTTTAGGACGTTTGCATCCAAATGAAGAAGAGCAAACACTGAAAGAGTTACAGTGCCTTGATTTAGATAAAATTGAGGGAACCAAACTGTAAGTGGTGATAAGCTATCTGTAACATACTAATTTTTATTAACATCTGCACTAGTTTTTTAATATATTTGATGTCTATAGAATTGAATCTTCTCCTATGTTTGTAGAGTACAGTGGGATTCTAAAGCTAACAGTGTGCACTACATACTATTGTAGTACAAATAAAAACAACTACAAAAGATGGAAGACCAAAACAAGGAATAGAAGACAAGCTGTGTAAATGTTAAAGCCGCTGCAACCTCCAAGTAAGGAAAATGATTAAAAAGCAAATTAAAACTGTGGATTTTCAATTGGTCTTTTGGGAAGTGATGAAGTATGATCTCACCAAGGACACCTAGTGCCTGATCGTAAACCTACATAGCCTGTCAGTCTCATCAGTTTGCTGCAGATGCTTTTTAAATGTATGGTCTGAAAAAGTACACTAATTCCATATAGAAACCTCCAGATTATCAGCAGAATCAGAAAGTTTATAAGAAGGCCTTCTGCTGACAAGGAGCTACTTAAAATGCTTTGCTGATAACTTACACTTGCAATTGCTGCCCATACTGGTGTATCTTCACAAGACAGTAACTATCAGCAGAAGATGTATAACACTGCAAACCGTGCATTACCACTTCTGTGAGCACTCCACAGAGTGCAGGCACTACTGTAAGCACTATCTTAAATGGAAAAGTTTGCAGTGGTAGAAGAAAAAATGAAGCTCCTGTCAGGAAATTTTAGGTGTTTGGGAACAAGTCCAACAAATCCTCCTGACTCATCCATTATCTTCCTGGTTTTGCACTCGTTCTAAAAATTTGTCTCTCTTCCATCCTAAATTGTATTTCTTTGTGCACCCATTTTAAAGCCCCAAGATTCCCTCACAGAATGCAGTGAAGATCTGAATCCATGAATCTCCTCTTCAGAGAAGATTAATAATGCAAATTATGAGATTACAAAGTACTGGCTGCAAAACTTTTGGATTAAAGCGTCACGTTTCTGGACATGTGTCTGAACTCATTGTAGTTTGCCTGTGAACATAGAGAAGAACTGCTAGAAGTAGAGAAATGAGGGCAGGCCAGCTCTGGATGCTTGCATCCCTGGATTGCTATTGCTTTATAAGTACTTGATCCAGTAGCAATCATCCAGGTAGTCAAAGCTGTTTTGTTATACTGCCCAAAACTGCTGCCAGTGAATGTAGAGAAAATACTGCATGCAGTTACTGGAAAGATCTTTTAGGGAAGTGGTGCAATATGCAAAAGCCTGATTTAGGCCACCCCTACATTACCTTCTGGCTAGACAAAGGAAAAGCCATCTATTTCTCTAATTATGCAAGCATGGATAGATAACCAAGGAAGTTGAATTAGGCTAATTTGGTCAAACAAGTATTGCAGGGACCACATGTTTAAGAATAAAATATAACAGAGACTTCACATCCCTTTATAAATTGTGAAAAGCCTTTGCACAGCTTTCAAGCTGTTGAGGGTTTGTCTGTTTGGAAGCTCACGTCCCTATCACATCAGAGTAAATGAATCATGATCTCAGAAAGCAGTGTTTAACTGCTCACAGGTAAAAAATATACCTGAAAACGTGCAGCTAAAGGGCTGCCTGGGCACTTTAAACTGCATTCAAGTTGGATGTACATGATCTCATAGTCATTTTATTCTACATTCATCCAAGTCAGGTCAAAGAATGAGACACTGGCTTCCTAAAACAGGAGGAAAATTAACAGTGTATAGTTAGATTAGGTTGTGTAATCTCCATGTCACAACAGAGTATGTGACTGTTATTTTCTTTTTATCTGAAGAACTGCAGGAAACCTCACTGAAAAGTATACTGCTCAGAAGAATAGCCTATTCCTAACTTTCCTTCAGAGCAGGTTCAGAAAGCACTCTCTGAGTTCTGAACATTTGAACATATCTTCTCCTTGCTGATTTTTCCCCCTTCTTTCTCATTAATAACCTTTCAGTCCCCTTCCCCTGGGCTGCCCTCAAGGGCAATGAAATGCAGCACAGAATACAGCTAAAGGAAGTCAGTAGGAATCAGAAGTTAAATGTCAAATCTTCATAAAAATACAAACACAATTTGCTTCCTATTCCTGCAGTGGCACTCACCACAGTGAGAATAGGATATGTACTTTTCAAATTCTCTAGCTCTGAGGGGTGCTCGATAAGTATAACAATAGTGCAGCCAAGATTGCTAAATTTATTACGGGAGCCTGCAATCCCAATAGTATATTGCTAATAACAGTGCCAAATATCCAAAGGCAGCTGCTCTTTAGAGGTTATCCAGTCCTGTATGCTCCCTCACGGAATACTGCAGAGCAATAAGCAAAGGCATATTATACCAGTGGGAGAAGCGAGCTGCTCTTCTTAGATATAGAAGGGCAACAAACATCCAATATTTCTTTGAAAAATCAAGGAAAACTGTGCCAGAGGACAAAAAGGACAGCTGTGCCAAAGGAAACCAGAATCTCTGCAAGCAAATGTGTCTTTGTTGCTGCCAGCCCCCACTAACTGCCCTATTCCATTAATGCCTACTCACTCTTTTTTTCAAGCACAGCTTACAAACAATTTGTTTTCCATTCACAGCCCCAGACTTCAAAAATAAAAATTTATTTGCACTAAGAATCCCAACATTCTCTTAGAAGTTTGCTACAGCATTTTTGCAAATTCATGCAGTCTGAATTCCAAGATGCTCACAATCAATCTTTTTTGGTTTATCCTGCATTTAGGTCAAAGACTTAGGTGTTGGGTAGAACATGCTGCATTTTAAATTCTCAATGCATTGAATTTTATTTCCTTTATTTTAACAACACTTCTTTTCTTTTTACTGTTTTTCTAGTGACTGCAGCAAAACCTTACGCTACAGTCCATATTTCAAAATCTTTTTTGACTGCTGAGAGTATCCTGTCAATTCTTCCACATTAGTACTGCTGCATCCTCTTAAAATAAACCATCTGTTAAAGGCAAATTCCTTTGCTCCCCGCCTGGGCATGCTCTTCAGCCGTTCAAATGGCAAAAAAAAAATGGGAAAAGAGCTTTGTGGAGAATTATTTGGAATGGCAAAGAGCATTTCAAAAAAGCAGTATTTTTACTTAAGTGTTAAATGACACATTCCTGAGCATCCATTGGGACTTCCAGAGAGCAAAGAAAAAATGTTGGTAAAGGCAGACTTGACAGGGTGACGGTGACATTTTACAACTGTTGTTGAAGGACTGCCTGTTTTGGGGTCAGGCCCTGCTCTTGGAGATGCTGGCTACTTGCAGAGACAGTATAATTTGACAGGTAGAGTTTAGTCAACAAAACTCTACAATTTATGTAGAGAACATGCTGACAAAAAGTGACCTTAACCAGTAAAACATTATATATTAGAAGCACTGTGCATGCATGGATGTATATATATATAACACTTCTTTTTCTATATAATTTCTATAGACAGATATGCAAAACAGCATCTGGATAGTGGCAGACAACCTTGAGCATGGCTGAGTTTAAAAAGAGGTATTTTACAGCTGTTCAGGAACTCACACTATCTTCTCATCTCTGCAGAACTACAAAGACCTTCTTCTAAGTGTAAAGAAAGAAATATAGCTCAGTGCTGTGAAATACCCAGTTTGAGAGTATTCTGGTTGCAGTTCTGACTGAAGTATGTGAGCTACAGTTAGGGAGAATTTTGATTACTGTTTCTTCTATCGTCATTTGAGAAAAAAATACATTTCAAATACCTTCTAATGAGGCCGAATGCCTTCCAAGCTCTTGTCCAGCTTGCCTCTCAGCTTCTCATTTGATTAGGTATGTTTTGGGCTTATCAAACCCAGGTTTAAACAGTAGAGGTGAACTAGTCACCAACAATGCCGAAACGCCAGAGGTCCTCAACACCTTAACCTCTGTCCTTACCTGACCTGTCAGGGCACAGGTCATAGGAACAAAAATCTAGACTGATACAGACATAGACCTGCCATCAGTGAAGAGCTTGACCTGTACAAATCAATGGGCCCGGATGCCATCCACCTGAGGGTGTTAAAGGAACTAGACCATGTTGCAATGCAGCTCTCCATAATATATAACCAATCATAGAGGTCAGGAGATGTGCCTGAAGAATGGAAGAAGGCTAATGCTACCCCTACATACAAAACAGGTTCCAAAGAGGACCCAGGCAATTATAGACCCATTAGCCTAAGATCAGTCTCTGGGAAAGTTATGGAACAAATCCTCCTGGGGACTACCACACGTAAACTGAAGAACTGATAGGGAAAAAGCCAACAGATTCACCAGGGGTAGGTTGCGCTTGAAAACCTGATTGCTTTCTATGACAAGATGACAGGCTCAGTTGAGCAGTGAACACTGTCTAGCTGAATCTCTCCAAAGCTGTACCCAAACTGGCAACCTGTCACTAGTGGGGCCACCCAGGGATCAATATTGGGCCCAAAGCTGTTTAGTATCTTCATTAATGATTTAGATACTGGAAGTAAGAGTACCCTGATGAAGTTTGCTGACAACACAAAATTAAGCGGGTACTGGAACAGGTTGCCCAGAGGGGAGGTGTATGGGGCCCCATCCCTGGAGGTATTCAAAGCGAGGCTCGACAGGGCTCTGGGCAACCTGTTCTAGTTGAGGATGTCTCTGCTGACTGCAGAGGCAGTCAGACTAGATGACCTTTGGAGGTCCATTCTAACCCAGAGTATCCTGTGATTCTATCAAGGTGACACCCCAGAAGGGAAAGCCACCCTCCAGGAAGATCCTGACAGGCTGATTGAGTGGGCAAGAGGGAACTGTATGAAGTTTAACAAAGCCAAGTGTAGAGTCTTGCACCTGGGGAACACATAGCCCAGAAATGCAGCTCAGATTGGGAGCCACCTAGCTTGACCACAACACTGTGGAGATGGACCCAGGGGCCTTGGTGGACAAAAAGCTCAACATGAGTAAGCAGTGTGCTATGGTGGCAAAGAAAACCAACAGGATGCAGAGTTGCATTAGTAAGGGTATCACAAGCAAAGATAAAGATGTCATTCTCCCACTCTACTCTGTGCTGGTGTGATGGTTTGGGTGTCCCCCGCCCCCACACTTTTAGAAATCGCCCAGACTAGACTCAGTCGGCTCTGGAAATTTGAATGAAGCTTATATTTACAGCTGGCACAATTTACAAGCAGATATTCACAGTATATACAGTTATATACAGAAATATACAAGGTAAAAAAGGTAATACAAACACAATTCCCCTCCCAGAAACCTGAGTCCCCAGGAGGGGCTCTCAACCACCCCTCACCTTCCCCCTACCCCTCTCAACCTTACCCCAGTCCTAAGGAAGAATGGAGGTTCGGCCAAAAGGGTTAAAAGCAAGGTGAAGCAGCCAAGCAAAGGAGGGTGAGGTTAGAAAGCAAGATGGAGTCCAGCCAGCAGCCACGAGCGCTCCCCAGCAGGCAAAGTTCCCCAGCGAGGAGAAGAAGCAAAAGCCCTAATCTCTGTTTTGCCTTTCTTCTTTTGTATACATTTCAGCAAGACTGTGAGCGAAGTAGACCTCACCATTGTTTTCATTTTACAGCCTATCATCTAGTTCTTCTCACCAAAACATGCTAGCTAGGCTCAAACTAGCACAGCTGGTCAGGCTGCACCTTGAGTACTGTGTACAATTTTGGTGCCTGCTATATAAGAAGGATGCAGACAAGTGGGAAAAGATGCAGAGAAGGGCCACAAGAATGACCAGAGGACTGGAAGATCTGTCATATGAAGAAAAGTTGAGAGAACTGGGTTTGTTTAGCCCTGAGAAGGCTTAGGGGAGACCTCATAGCCATGTACAAGCATAAAAAGAGCAATTAGCATGATGAGGGAGAGTCTCTTTTTACAGAGTCATATGGTAAAGACAAGGGGCAATGGGTACAAGTTGATACTGGGGAGATTGGGCCTGGGCACCTGAAAAAATAATTTCACCATTCACACTATTAGACATCAGAATAAACTCCCAAGGGAGGTGGTGGACTCCCCTCCATTAGACAATTTTAAGGCCCAGCTTGACAGCATGCTGGGCCATCTCATTTAAGCTATAGTCTTACCCTGAAAGGTTGGACTAGCTTACCCTTGAGGTCCCTTGCAACCTAGTATTCTGCCAGTCTATGAAACAAAAACTGAGCATGACTGCAACATCTGCAGACACACTATCTGTGACTTACAAACAAATCTCTACCTGATTCCCCAAACACTCTAAGTACTCCATACCAAGATGGCCTGACTGAAGTGCTGCTTGGTGACAACTGCAACTGAGCACTTCAAGAGAATCCCACTTAGTGAAAAACTCATTGCTTAAGAACTCTCGGATACCTGAAGGCCTTACTTACAACTGTGCATATTGTCTTTGTGAGGCAGTTACTGAAGATACTCTCATTTTTCACTTAGACCAATTCTCATATTTCAGGAAGAAATATTTTTTCTGTTCATTTTGGTGCACAAACAAGTTTAAAATGTGTGGGAAACACGAGCATTTTCATCCTTAACCTGCAGTACTGCCAGGCACAGACCAAGGGATCCTGTTTCTGAGACACTAACAGAAACTGAAGTGTCTGAAGGTCACGGGAAACATTTCGATTCTTTTAGTGGAAAAACTAAACAAGAAATATTTCTGCCCCCACAGAACACTGCATTCTGAGAGTGGCTGTACTTCCATTACAGGATCATTATTATTTTCTTGAAATTACTGTATCTTTTCAGACTGGCCAATAGTGTCTACATTTGGACTTGTATTCCATGAGAGAAAACTGCAAGCCATTTTTGTAAACAAAAAGAGCACATATGTTTTTATAACAATAGAAATCATGTTTTCATAATAACAGAAATTGAATCAAATTGTCATTAATGACTCAAAAAATTCCAATTTCCAAGGGTAAACGGTTCTGGCAAGGCCAGATAAATGGAAAAAAAAAAATCAAAACCAAAAGCCTAAGAACCTAATAAAAATATTAAACCAGACATGGTACTAGAATTCTCAGCTTAGACATTCTAGTCATATACTTGAAAAGCCATTCATACTGACACTCCTCTTGTTTGCTATTTTTAAGCACAAGGGTGAGAGCCTGCAACAGAAATTTCTGCAGTCTTTGTTTCCTCATATATAACCTGTCAGCCTCTCTGAAAACAACAATGAAAAAAGGTCAAACAAATAAAATCTATCAATACCAAGAAAACAGACAGAGCAATATAATCTGTATTCTACTCTAGAAATACATCAGTGAAGAATTTCTGGCATGAAGGAAATGCACTTAGAGACAATTTAGATTCATTCACACAAAATTATTTCAGACAGAAACAGTTATTTACAAAATAAATATGTAATGATTAACAAAATGCTACAGTATGTAATCCATACCAAGAAACCTTGGCTTTCAGAAAGAAGAAGAGGAAAAGAGATTAGCATTCACTTAAAGAAGCTTATACTTACACAAATGCTATTCCTTTTCCTGAGTCATCCCATCAAACTACTTTAATATAACATTGATCATCATGTGGATGCACCTAGAATCCAGTTCAGAAATTAAGACACTCAAGGGAGCTGAGAGGTATCTCAAGAACAGAGGCAGTGGTCTTTCTTAATTGCCTCTCTCATTCCCTGGATCCCTGCGCTAGCTGAAGGACAAACAATTGGACCTTCGCTCTGCTTGAGGCTTCAGTTCACTGGAAGGTAACTACACGTGCACTCGTGCACTGTAATACTGAGATTGAATACATTAAACTAGTGTCCTATACAGCCACACAAACAGGATCTGATATTATATTAAAGACAAACCAGGTGATGGCCTCCATGCCTTTCAATGTTTTAAGAAATGAGAGACATGACAAGTCACAATCATATGCCAAGTATAGTGGTATTGAAGTGATCAACCAGGTAATGCTCTAACAAACACCAAGGAGTATTTCAGTACAGCTCTGCCTTAATTCATAATGCCATTCTGAGAAGTAGTAAATACAACCTAAAAAACGTACTAATTAAAAAATATATCTCTATTTAAAATTTCATGTAAATCCAGTTGCTGGTATAATGACTATTATGGAGTTAATATCCTCAGCATTTCAACTAGAGTGATGAATTTGTTCAGAAACAGAAATCAAGCATCCTGAATCAATTCAAAAACACCAATCAAGGCTAATCATAATTTAAAATTTAATAAATGGAGTTATATGTTCATTATGGTTAAAAGTGGTTAAAATTCTTGCAATATCTTGAGGCTGCATAAGTTTCACCTAGTATTATGTCTAAAATTTAATAATTTGCATCAACATATAGTTCTTAGATAAAACTTTGGATTAGGTTTAAAATAAAAACGAAGATGACAGACTAAACAATGCTGGAAATATCCTCCTTTCCCAGAGGAACTGCCGTCTTGGATCAAAACCCAACTTTTTTATTTTCTATCAGTACTACATTGCAAAAGTTTTCCCCCTACCAAAAAAAAAAAAAAGAAAAAAAATCCAGAATTTCTTTGCATTTAAAGCTACTAAGTATGCTAAAAGCACTAACACATATTTTTCTGTATTGCATTCTATGTCCTCGGTCTTCAAGGGAAATATACAACAAAGATGTAAAGTACTTTCATTTAACTAACTGTACAACATGTTAGTCAAATAAAACTTTTCATTCATTTCAACTACCTTAGGTAAAACAAAGTGGTCAAACTGGCTCTACTGTATATAGTCAAAGTTGTGTTCTGTTCAATGCTGTGTTCATATACCCATCAATAGATGGAATTATAACTATTATAAAGGAGTCACAGCACAACAACAATTTTGTGAAGCACATCTAATCTACCATAGAGGATTTAATTCTCGGGAACAGCTGCATAACAACCACACTTCTCTGAACAGTAACAAATTAAGGGCATCCACAAGACTCCAGCTGTGCTAATGAATTCTTCCTTCCACATTTACAGAGATGATGAAAATACCTGCAGGACTTTTTAAAGAATGTCAGTGTTCTTATGCCTCCATTCTAAGAAATAACTCTGACACATATAATTTGTGTTATTTATCATTTTACTAGTAAGTTTTGTAGACACATGTTCAAAATAAAGGACTCTGCAGGGAAAAAATCTGGACAAATGGAAGTAAAAAACCCTAAGAACTGTATTTAAAAAAAATCCAACTACAGAATAATATCTACCACCTCAGAAGCCATTTATAGATAACTGAAAAGGAAAATGAGTTTGGGTTAGATTAAATAAAACAGAAACTGCAGTAAATCCATGCTCTTCAGTATAGACTGGATTGCCTTGCTCAGCAATATGCCCTACAGACTAGTTAAACTGTGCAGCACAGCATCCTGTTCTGATCACCAGATATGTTTACTGAGGGGACTGGGGCTAATCACAGCCACAATTACCCAGTGTACTGGTAAGGACATTTCAAACAACAAACTGGTTCTTCAGTCTGCCTTATACTTTTAAAACCTAGCAAAGAGAGTAGGGAACTGAAATAAGGATGTCATCCACGTCAGTTAATTACTAAAGCTTCTAAACAGCCTTCAAACTTCATTACATTACAAATTATAAAGCAGGTGAAACCCCTAGTAACAAGAGCCACAACTAAATCACGTACAGACACTCACAGCTGCTCTCAGAGCACTCCGGTGCACATGCACCTCCTTGCACATGGAGCATGCTGGGCACACACATATCCCCACAGAGGGCAAGTGAGGTCAATCACTCCATTCTGCTAATGAGAGCAGGCAAGCACAGAGAGAAATACAGAGTATCTACACCTCTACAAGGAGGCATTTTAAGACATGATGTCCATTCAATGGCAGAATACTACAGTGAAATAAGAATTAACATTGTAGGTGAACATGTGGATGCCCTCTCTAAAAACAGCAACTGCGTTAGCTCTCACTCTCTGATTACCTCTTCCATTTCTAGTTTGTTTTTTTATTTATTTATTTTCTTTTTTTTTTTTTTCCATTTCTATTTTGCCACAGTGCTTTATTCAGACTGCCCTTTGTACTTAGTTGTCTCTCTTTTCTCCTTTTTTGGGTTATCTCCGACCCTACTGCGTTACTTTTTTACTCTCATTGCCTCACATCCACTGACCTCTAAAGCTGTGGAACCCAGGGATTCTACCCAAATTCATTTTACTGTCAGTACAGGGCAAGAAGGAAAAAAAACAGTGCATCTGGAAAAGGTAAGACTAGAAAAGAATGGAGTAGTGAAGAGATAAAAACAGAAAAAAGATAAAAAAAACCCCACAACCCAAGCAAACAACTCAACACTTCTGTAACATTTTGCAGAACTATTCCTTGGAATGCCTCCCTGATGCAAGTGGAAGTCAATTAGAAATTATTTGCCTCACTATGACTGGAGGTTAACTGAAAACTTGCTGTCTATGTGTTTAGCGAGAGCAGGCTAGCAGCAGCTGCCTCCAGAAAATACTCAGAACTGGACTTGTTTATATTGTAAATAACTGCAGTGCTCTGATTTCCAAGGAGAGCTCTTTCTTCCACAAAGACTGATTTTAGTCATATTCCTTTAAACACACAGTTTTCAAGATGCTGATTTTAGCAATGTCTCAAGTCCAGTTGGAATTACAATACTAAAAATTAAAAATAAGGAAAAAGAACATGTCTTAACACATTCCATCACCATTAAAGTTCCTAAGACAAGCTTTCAAACTCTCCCTTGCTCTCATTCCCACAAAACAGCATCACTATCTCATAGGGAGATAAAGGAACAATTCCTCTGCATCTATGCACTGTAGAGGTGGTGAATGATTGTAATGCCACGAGCAATGTACAAAACCTGTCAAATGGTCAGCAAACACAAAATCCATTCACACACCCCCAGGCGGTCTAGACTCCTAAAGTACTTTACACACAAATTATGACAACAATTCCCCGGCAACCCCAGTGCTCTATCACATAGGGCAGCTCCAAAATGCACCTGCATCCTAATGTGACCTTCAAAAGCCCTAGCATCAGTGCAGCACTTGAGCAGCTTGAGACACACATGCAGATAAAGAATCAAAAGTTGGTAACATCTTAACTGTTTTTATAAAAAGACTGTAAGGTCCTTGAAAGTAAACTCTTTGTGTTTGCACAATGCCTAGTACAACAAAAGTGTTCAGAAGAGCTACTGCTATACACACCAGTTTGTGCAAAGGCAAAGTTTGTTTCAGTGCAAAACTAAAGTAGTAGGAAAAGTAGAAAAAGTGAAGTAGTAAATACAGTATTTTCACATATTCAGTTTTTATATGCCCATATTGCAATGAATTCCACAACTATTCCCACTGGGAACACATTTGCATGCTAGAGATACAGACATGCTCAATTATTATCTGTCTCAAATCTCTTTGCGAAGGTTCTGTGGCATGCTAGAAATTCTTTCTCACCGTTGGCTATAATCTCTTTTTCTTTGAAGGCCCCAAGAGTAGAGACAGATTTAGATAAAACTCCTTAATAGGACCACACAGATGAAGACCCACACAGCACAGGCTAAAACTACTGTTTCAATAATCTTGTTCCCTAAGGGATTTTGAAACCTTCAGTACGGTAACAGTTACACTGATACCACCGTTGTCACAACAGATTGCAGAGATACACCAAAACTCTTGTTAAATTGGGCAGTGTGAGTTGTGGCCAGCACACCACCGAGCACAGGATCACTGCAGATGTTTCCCCAGCGATGGGACCCAGCTTTGCAATACTAATACTGCTAGAAGTATCTGGACACCATACAATACCATTAAATTGCAAATCCTTGCTGCTAATTTAATTACTTAAACAACAAAGAACAAGCTTCGTCCCAAAGATACCATGACAGAACTTTGACATTAGAAACACCAGTCCTGAGGAAAAAAAAAGCCCAGTTATGCTACTTGTATCATCTGGAACAAACATCCCACTGAACAATGCAACGTACTTAAACTATGTTTTTGCTTTGAAAAAGTTCCCACAAATTTCATCTGAACATTATAGTTATGTTGTTTAGATCACCACCTAATCATATACATCATCTCCACAACACTACTGATCTGCACTTTTATAGACAGCCAACATTTCCCATCTACCTCCTTCATTCTCATATTTAATAACAGGTTTATAATTTACCATATTCTTCAAAATTACATGGTATTAATTTATCAGAACATCATTTGCTTTGGCAACATTTCCTCCCCATTAGTTGAGAGGTGTAGCTTCTGATATTTCTTCAGTAAAGAATTTTTGAAAGCACAGCCTTTCTCACTGTCTTTCAGATCAATTCTAACGTTAACAGTATAAATAGCAGGCAATGTACCTCCACGTCCCATTTTCACATTAACAATACCTTTTTTCCATCACCCGAACATAAACAACTCCTTCTGAATTAGTAGTACAAAAAAATATTCCTGTTTTCTCTCTCAGTTCAGGAAAAGCTGTAAGACATCATCTATACAAATATTTTGAAATCACAATTACATCAGATTTTCTCAAACTATAAGACCAATACTTGTACACCCTAACCAGAAATCAAGAATATACCAGGAACTGCTTAACTGCAGGAAAATATCATCACTGATACCAGCATTTAAGTGCCATAAACACACAGGGATTTGAGGAATATTTCTTTCTTTTTTTAGTACTGTGTTATAGCCATACACAACTGAAAGAATTTTGTAGACTTTCTAAGAAGTATCTAATGGGCAACCTTCAAGACATAAATATAAAAACAGAATGTGAAAATGTATTTTGTTTTTCTGTATTTACCCTATTTTGTTTCTTCATCTTATGCAGGTGATTTTAAAATCTGACATCAAAATTTTTATCTAATGGTTGCTGAAGAACAAAAGCCTGATTATGCATCACTAATTGTACAAACAACATCTCTGTTCTTCAACATCTGGCAGTGCAGTACTGTGAGTACCTCAATATTTTTTCTAATTCTGACAAAGAGATAAATTCAATGCAAAAGGAACACCTGCTCCATTAGCAAGATTCTCATAAAGTCAAGTAGGAGAAATGTAAAAGATAAAGTACTTACAGTGAATTCACAGAAATCAATGCTATCGAGACTTTTGCTTCTATGTATTCTCCCTTTTATTCTTCTTAAAGAGGGCTTTCCCTGACTTACACTACAGGTAGCACCATTGGGATTTTCAGAAGATGGAGTTACCCTGCCAAACAAAAAGAACCACATATCAGACAAAGAATGTATGTTTTTTTTTATTGAACACATTTGCTTAAAGTAAAAAATTTACAAAGGACACAACATTGCCATGCTATACCAAGAAGCAATTCCATGCCAAGCTTTGCTTTTCAAGCAGCTAGTGCCAAAATAAGACCACAAAAGTATCTAAATCCCATCAAGTTAACCACTGCTTGCAGATTTAGTCAAAAATGTAGTTTTCATTTTTGTATAAAAGTGAGAAGTATCATGAAAAAAAACACAACCAACAACAAAAACAGATTACAGAAAAATATATTTCTAAAAATTACAGAAGCTCTCAATTTGCTGAAAAATGGGGTCCTGTGATACACATTGATGGCTGTCAGTTAAATCAGTGTAGCCTGGCAGTATTTGGCTTTTGACCTTTCACAGTTTGAGTGCTAATGGTACTTCAGCTGTTCTGGTAATAAATAATGATGAACAACAACTAAATGAGTCGTTTCGGTTTAAATTATAGGGGTAATATATCAAGGACCTTTACAAGATCTTTCATCACATCGTAGTCTACACATCATCCTAAAAGGAGAATGTAACTAAAATATTTTGAGTAAGCAAACTGTATTTCAAGGAACTCGTTGAAAGCTGCCAATGAGCAGAAATGAGGTTAACAATTAACCAAATATATTAAGAACTGCGAGGTCAGTATTTCAAGTGCAAAACAGTCTCCAGGCAGCCTGACACCACATTACAAAAGCTGCATTCCAGCAAATATGCATATATAAAATCACCTAAAATCATAAAATTATTAATGTGCAGATTTACACTTGTTTCCTGTAATTTCTCAGCCATAAGAGACTTCCAAAAAGCATCTTAAATGAAATATAATGTACATCTTTTTTGCATTTCCCAAGACTTTGGACAGCAGTTCAGTATTTTTATCCATAACTCATTTTTAAAAAAGAGTAGATGTTTTAGATTATTTTACTTACAATTAATGGATTTGGCATGCACATAAATCTTTTTACGAAAAGGAAAGGAAGGTGGAAATGCCTTATAGATACACAACACCAAAAAAGTGACATTGCATAGAGTGAGCCACATCAACACTTGAAATACATAATTCAAAGTATGGAATACAGTAAGCAGAGGCTAAATACACCTGTTTGATCAGCGAGACTCCTAGGTCTCCACAGCTTCGTGGTCAGGATATCAAAGATGCAAATGCATGTTCACAGGAGGCCAGGGAGAAAAAAAATGCTGCAATAACCAAACTTGAAAAAAAAGACAGAACTTTCCAAATATTCAATTTATAAAGACTTTTATTTTTTTATTGATTTACTGTGACTATCAAATCAGTATTTTGTTTTCAGATGCACAAGTTCTTTGGGTTTTTTACAGGAGCACACACATGAACACGTTTGCTGTAAGTTCTCTCGATAACACAATAGTTTCATTTAGTTGTTACTTCCCCTTGGGTTCATTTACTGTTAACTTTTAACTGTAAAATAAATCAACATTTCTAACCGAAAACATAATATTCAGACATTTTAATTACATCATCAACTTCATGCTGCAATTGCACCAGATTTTTTTGTACACTTACGTATTGATTAAATTCTGAGAAACAGTAACATATTTATTCACAGAAGAAAAACTGCCTAACTGTCGCAGACTCTCTGCTAAAATGTCTTAAAGAATTACCATGAGAGATTTCCAAAGCAAGACAATTGCTGAGTTTCAACTCTTGTTCCACAGACAGCAACATTTACAGTGACAGCCCATTTCTATTGTATGAATGTATCTTCTGCTACCAACCTTTCCAAACATCTCTGGTAAGGTTAATCCAAACGTACATAACCCTACACGTTCCAAGTCCACGTCAGGTGCAGATCTTGGAGTCCACAGATATATACATTATTTCAATACAGTTAGATATATACATATTTTTAATCTCTCCAGAAGATCTTTGAGGTTTGTTTATTTCATTACTTACCATCAGGGTTAATACATCTTCATGTGCACCACCAGTGAATTAAATGCTTGGTGTGTTAGACTTCTTTACACTTAACGGAAAATCTTTTAAGCAGCTCTAAGCTGCATTGCTTTTCTTCATTTTGAACTGTATTTTAAACCACTTATACCAGGGCCTTACCTATAAACCTGCATTTCTTTAAACTGCAAGTCTTTTATTGTTTTCTGATACTGAGAAGCCTTTGTTAAAAAAAATAAAATAAATATATATATATATATATACACACACATATATGAGAAACCTTATATGGAAGAAAACCTTATATGGAAGTAAAAATAATGAGCTAATCAAAACTACACAGTTTTAAGAAAACTAAACTAATGGCACATTTGGAGCTCTGCTCTTCAAAGACACGGCAAAAAAAATAACTTGCTGCCTCTGGAATCCATTCATCATTTAATACTGCTGGAGAATAAACTACTGCTACTATTTGTTAGTTCCTGAGATTCAGAAAAATACTTTAAAAACACATTTACATTTCATAACATCATTTTATAGGAAGAAATAGCACAACTGAAAGATACCATTTAATTATTTTTTAAAATCTTTAATTTCTAGGTGACATTTTAAGAAAGTAAAATATCCTCCAACCAACCAAAGAAAATTTCAGCCAATAGCATTACTTGGATTCCAGAAGCTCTGTACTATATTATGCACCCCAAGGAAGGATTTGAAGCAAGTCTTCAATATTTACAGAATCATGGAATTCAACTCTCTGATGAAACTCTTGTTTCAAGTGCAAAGACATTAAATACCAGCTTCTGCAAGACCTCAGTACAACAGTTTTAGCAAAGAGAAGCAGTAACAGACTTGAGTCTATTTCAGCCCATTTTCAGCAAACTGTCAAGTATCATCTATGAGGTTAGGCTGTAAGAGGAGGGGCTGTTCAGCCTGAAGAAAAGAAGGCTCAAGGGAGACCCCAGAACAGCCCTCCAGCACCCAAAAGGTACTGGCTCTACAAGACAGACAGGAAAGGACTTTTTGCAAGGGCTTGCAGAGACAGGATGAGAGGGAATGGCTCTAAGTTCCTGGAAGTCTTCAAGGCCAGGCTGGATGAGAACTTGAGCGATCTGGTCTAGTGGGAGATGACCCTGCCCATAGCAGGGGGGCTGGAACTACATGATCTCTAAGCTCTTTTCCAATCTAAACAATTCTACAAATCTATGAATCCATTTACAGTAACACTCATGCAGTACTGCAGTACTGCAACAGGAACTCTTTCAAGTACTAGAAATTTCCACAAGGAATACAACTCAAAAGACAATAAAGTTGCAAAATAAACAAGTGTCAGACTCATTGAGACCAAATGTACAAGACAAAACCCAAAGCATCTGACCAGAAACTAAACTGTTCAACAATCCAACAAATTGCTTTTTGTAAATCCTTCTTACTTTTGATTCTTGATTTGTGTTCTCAACATGTTCACTGTAATCACAGAAACAGATTTTTTTTAATTTTGGCACAACACTACAACATTCTATGGTTCTGACATCTGAACATTTAATTTCAAAACATTATTAATTAAATCTGCTACATCTGATTATCTAATCTTTTATTTGTATTAATTAATAGAAAAATACATGAATTGCTAAGTCACTGGCTGTAGTATATGCATTAGGGATATAGAGGAATTATCACAGGTTAAGACAGAAAGACTTTTAAGAATACTTTTAAAAGCTCTGCACCTCATCCACTACTTCAGGTACTCTTGAACGCTACGTTCAAGATATTCTGCAGCTCCACAAAGTAGAATATAGCACCAAGATCTTTGAAGGAAGTGAACAATAACTCCAGGTGCCCTTCTTGCAATGTGCCATTTCTGTTCAAATGATGAGTTTAATACTCTGAAAACAGATTTCTAATGGAGTTCACCACGAGAATCTAAACTAAGGCACCCCAATTCAATAACTTTAACAAGTTTTAGTCATGTGAAATTGAATCCTTTTGTAAATCCCAACTGGACCCCAAAGCTCTTATTTATTACCTACAATTCTTAACAACATTTTCACTGACCTTGACTGGTTCCCAATCACATATCACATTACATAACTGTGACTCTAAATTATTTCTCTAATTTGTAAAAAAGCAAAAAAAACTTAAACTTTCAGTATCTGTATTTCACTGATTAACACGCAGCCTTACATAATACTATACAACAGCAACTTTGAGGTGCAGCATCACATCAAGGCTTAATGACTTAATAAACATCAATATAATTAGATGGAATATATATCCTAAGGCTTTGTCTCGGGTTCTGATTTAAAATTCCCAAAGACTCTAATAAATTTGATAGAATCAATGACAATTTAAAGTGCCCTTCCCTCTCCCCCCTCCTTCCCCAAAGAAAGGAATTAGAAGTAGAGAGGAAAAGGTAAGCACACCCAAATAAATCAATCTCACTCGATTTGGAAGTTAAAGAGTTTAACAATAACTTAAAAGGGTATCAAAGGTAGAGAGGTTACAAAGGTGTAGGGAAGGAAGAATAACAAATACAAAAGGTATAAATACAACCCGAGTTTGTGATGGTGGTGACCACGTGTGTGGAGAGATGCAGGGCTGCAGAGAGAGCTGCGGAGTGGTCGAGAAAGAGATAGGAATAAGAAGTCCCCCTGCTTTTATAGGACAGGAAGGGGGGGAGTGGGCTAACCATCACCTAGTGGTGTTCAGACCCACCCCTGGGGAGGGGTCAAGACCACCTGAGGTCAAGTGTTGAGTTCAGGGACACTCCTCCTGGAGTGTTAACCGTATACAGGCTTTCATTAACAAACACTGTATTTATATTCTAGTCCTACTATTTATAACCATCTTAAATGTTACCTGTTTTTTGTAGTTAAATTTTGTCTGATATAACTAATGTTGTGCTGTTTTCTAGCCAGACCACTTAGACTGAACAGCTTTTAAGAACTTTAAGAAAAAAAAAAACAACAACTTTTCTTATTTAGTGATGAGAGTTCTGAACAATTTTATAAAAGGTAACACCAGAGTATTTTTAAAAAGTCTTGAAATGACACATTTTCTGTATTTGTTTTCCTATTATAGTATTAAGGTTACAGTTAATACAGAGAGGACAAGTTTTTGACAACTATGTAGCCTCACCAAGAATTACGATGGTGACAGAATTATTACAGTTCCCATACACTGCAAGTTTTCTGCACATCTTATTAAAAAAAAAGGCAAATTGTACATAGTTTCACAACATAAGTCAAATTTCTTCCTCTAGTAGTTACATAGGTGAGATATGTATAAAAGGTTTCCTCGATAATACAGAAAGTGAGGACATCAGTTGGACTCAGCCGAATGTGAGTGATCAATATGCCCATAGACTCAAATACAAGGAGAGGAGAAGCTGAAACTTACTCTGACCTAACAATTATAATTGCTCAATGTTAATAGGTTTTCTAGGGGGGGAAGAAAAAAGGGCAAATTTTAAACAATGACTCTGGTTACACTGAGTGCTCCGCTGCTATGCTGACTTCTTGTGCAAATATCTTCAGTTCACTATCCTGTCTTCATTGGAAAAAAAAAAATCAATTTGCAACATTAATAAATTCTTCAAATTCGCTAAACCGAAATTGCTATCCCCATTTCAAACAAATATTAACAAGAACCAGTAATCAAAACTGGAAAGCATCCATTCTGGTGATCTGTATTTTTCCACATAGTTCTGTAGAGACAACCACGAGGTTCAATCTTGGATGCTTTCTCTCCCCTGTACTACGGTGACATTTTCCATTATTTGATTATACTAAATATGCCTCTACTTAGAACATAAACAAACAATGTCACGTTTCTCCCTAGGGACAGTCCTAATGATAAAACAGGTATCCATCCTTGTAAGCCTGGACTTCTACATCCAAGCTCCAGACTCAATACAGACTCTGAGTCAACAAAGCTGTAGATCAGTGCTTAATTCCACAAACACCAGTTACCCCTCACTGATTTCAAGTAAGTTTAATCCTACGCTTGAAAATAAATGTCTCTGTCCAGTATTTTACAAGAAGCCATAATTTAACATCCAGGCTTCTACATCACAGATTCTTTTAACAATAACACAAACAAGGGAATTGGATCCTATCAAAATACAAACTCTGTAGTGCACTGTATCAGCATTCTGTCCTGCAACCTAGATCAGTGAATCACAGAATCAACCAGGTTAGAAGAGACCTCCAAGCTCATCCAGTCCAACCTAGCACCCAGCCCTAGCCAATCAACCAGACCAATGGCACTAAGTGTCCCATCCAGTCTTTTCTTGAACACCTCCAGAGACAGCAACTCCACCACCTCCCTGGGCAGCCCATTCCAATGGCAAATCACTCTGCGAAGAACTTCCCCCTAAGATCCAACCTACTACCTCCCCTCACACAACTTGAGCCTGTGTCCCCTTGTTCTGTTGCTGGTTGCCTGGGAGAAGAGACCGACCCCCACCTGGCTACAACCTCCCTTCAGGTAGTCATAGAAAGCAATGAGGTCAACCCTAAGCCTCTTCTTCTCCAGGCTAAAAAACCCCAGCTACCTCAGCCTCTCCTCATAGGGCTGTGCTCCAGGCCTCTCACCAGCTTCATCGCTCTCATTCTTAAAAGGCGCAAAAGTGCAAATACAGAATAGCCTCAGCCATTTCCTTAACATTCCCCACATTGAAGACTTAAAACTAACAGATTATTTTCTTATTTCCAAGGGAAGCATAGGAGTAAGCCAAGCATAGTAAGCCTTTCAACACAAAGACAAATGCCTTAAGATACAGCAGGGAATATTAGTGAGGAGGAATATGAGTTGCTAGGATATCCTGTTCTTTTGCCTCCTTCTTCTAAAAGCACAGCAACATAATATTCAGCATGTCAAGAAATTATGGTCTTCTTCTGAAATTCCCCTTAATAATACGATTTACCATTTCCCTATTGTAAGAGCATTCAGGTTTATATTGGGATTTCAGTAAATATTTACGCCCAGTACTGTTCCCCATTCAGTAGGCAGTTCTTCTTGAACATCTTAGTAAATGTTAGTCCCTGCTGTGCTTTTCTTGTACTAGCAGCATTGTGATGATGGGGTTTGCATCCAAATACTGTCCCCCACAGCAGATGATTCAAAACATCCTACTTGTCTCATTTAGATTCCTACATATCAGATTACAACACTGCACAAACACAGCAAAGCATATGAATCAGCAGTTCAGGACTTCAGCAACTTCTTCCATTGCCAAGTCCCAAACTCTTCTGCCCCAAGTACACCTCATCATAAAATAACCAAGGTGTTCACTGAGCACAAGCAAGTCTCTGGCTCCACCACTTCACCACTGCAAGCTTGTGGCACAGCTTCCTTCTGTTTTTTTCAATTGTCTTTTCAATTTTTAGATAGCTTATAGCAATTTGTTCTTAGAACAACCATGAGAGAAAGGAGTCCATCCTTTTTGTTTTCATTTGTTGCCCTGCATTCATGCATCACAGAATAGGACTTGCATTTTTGGGAGGTTGCAGGAGAAAATTGGAATGACAGATGCTCTACAAAGAAATAAAACACTGTTGTTACCTTTTTCATTTTCTTTCAGTAGGATTCAGGTGGATTATCTCCACCAACAAAAAGATGAGTATTTTAACCCTTTTTTATTAAATTACATCTTCACTTCCACTTACAATATGCATTGAGGCACCAAAGGGTTTACGAATCTCCTTTGTACAGTGTTGAAAGTTATTTAAAAAAATAAGTACCTAAGAGGAGATGAAAAGGCATCCTCTGATGATAAATTGACATCATTTATAAATTTTCTTTAGGTAGTTTTGAGACATCCAGTGATACAGTACTGGAATACACTTTCGCTTTACGTGTTGGAAAATTTTGCATTATTTTAATAGCAGCAACATACTCTTCTCTCTAATATTCAGATTTTCTTCAGGCATTATTTGATACACTATGCAAAAATATTTTTTTAAATGACAAAGTATCCTTATGAATCAGAAAACATTACTTCACTCATAACCACACATTTTTCCCATACAAATAATGCCTAATGCAATTAAAATTCTCAAAGGAAATAAGACTACATATCACTTTGCCAATTAATAATAACCCAAATACATTATTTCAGATCTGCAAGTAATACATACATCTAAATTACTTTTTATTATTATTCTTCCTTAACAATCTTGGTAAACTAAATCTTCACACAGCATTGCATTGCAGCAGCATGATGTCAAGTTACAAACGTTATGAAATGCCATGCTTAGAGTATTATTGGGGATGCACTACGTTGTTTTGCTATCGCTCAAAAAGCACAGATTCACACCACGAAACCAGATGATGTATAGCTGATCTAACTCCAACTGAAGACATAAATTGGGTCCTTTTGAACCTACTTTTAAAGTACGCAAATATAGGTAGCTTCAAAGGAAACATTTCCGAGGAGCAACAGAAAATGCAACTGTTTTCATTGTATTACTCTTAATTAAACTTCTTAAAAGAAGTAGCACACCATTTATACACTGCTGCAGACAAGAGTGGCATTTTGGGGAGAATTAAATAGGTATGGTACACTTTATGTAACTTACATAATCCACAGCAAACCACCAAATACACCATAAAACCTCTGACTAAATGTATTAGAATTTGTTTGTATGTCGACATATTTTTGTCTGAGACTGTATCTGATTTTGTACATTTCAGTTAGGATGAACAGATTTGCCAGATAGTATTCTTATCTGCAAGAAACAGCAAGATTTGGAACTAATGACAGAAAGCTTACTAGTTCCACATGACATTCCTTCCAGCAATGTATTTCTTTGCCACAGTCTACGCTAGCTGAAAATGTGGGGGAGAAATGTTAAAAAATGCAGTCTACAAGTCATGTAAGGCCCAGTTTTGTTACAAATGCTGACATTAAAATATTCCTATTTGTGAACTACCTATTTTTAAATAAAATGACCTATCATGCCTTCTCTGACACTTCACTTTTCTTCACCAGGAACATCTAGACACAGAGAAATAAGACTGTGTGACCATTACCACCCAAACATGATTCCCAATCTTTTATAAAATTCTCAGTATACAAATTTGTTCTTGATATCTTCCTCCCATAAAAAAAAACATCTATGCACAGGCTTGCAGATTTTCTCCTTATAATTTCTCCTAATGACAATACACTGCTTGAATCAAGCTAACAGTGGACTCTTAAAAGTCCATGAGTTCTGAGTATTGCAGTGCCATATGCTTGTCAGTGCCCTACTCACCCACATCACACCATTATACTTTAATACACTTTCCATAACATATTGTTGATTCATCCAGAAAAATCAGTCCGGCACACATCACTTAAGCACAAAAACACTGGAAATAAGTCAGGGGAAGAGCAGGCATTAAATAAAGATTATCGTATATGAACAGTGCTACCTCCGTTGCTCACTAAACTATTAGACTTGTATCTCTTTTCCATTTTTCCAATACACCTGTCAGCAGAAGCAGGGCCCGGGGAATTCAGAGCCCAGCTTTCTGCACAGATCGGGGCGGGGAGGAGAATGCGCTGCAGTCGGAGGCAACATTTGGGCTGTCACGCAAGCGGCAGACCCTGCTTGAGCTACTCTCGCGCCCCTCTGCTGAAGCTGCCATGGCCGTGCGTCCGACTGTGGGTCTCCCTGAAAGCGTACGGTAGCACCCGTGAGTCGTTCGGAGTGGAAACCACGCTGCCAGCCACGGAGAGCGCTGAGCTCAGTGTCCTCCGGCGGGCCCCAGAGCGGGCCGGCGGGCCCCAGGGCCAGCGGGCGGGCGCGGCGCGGACAGCTCCTCCGGCGGCACCGCACCGCCGCCGCCTCCCGGCGCTTTCCACACGACTGGCGGTGAATCGCCGGGAACTTTCCGCCCCAGAGATGCTCGCCGGGAGCCGCAGGCCCGCTCTCGCTAGGCATCCGGACCGGTTCGGCGCCCCTCAGGCGGTCGTCACGTCTGAGGGGAGCCCCCCGCGCCCCGCCCGCCCGTCCCGCCGCGGCCCGCGCTCGGCTAGGCGCAGCATCCCCCGCCCGACCCGGCCCGGCCCGGCCGCAGTGCCGCCAGCCCCGTTTGTGCCTACTCACCACAGCTTCCTCTTTAAGGGCATCAGACTGCCCCTGTTGGAGGCGGTCACCCCTATGGCCATCTGCAAGACAGTCAGGTATTTCTGATACTTCATTTTGCCGTCGCCCCCCCTGTCCCTGCCTCGTCCCCGCCGCCGCCACCGACAGAGTCTCTCCAGCCGCTGCATGCAATCATCAAATTTTTATTTCCAGGCATCTGCCGTCCCTGCGTCGCGCTTCTTCCCCTCCTCCTCCTCCTGCCGCGCTCCCTCTCTCTCTGCCCCCCCGGCTCACGCTCTCCTCCTCCTCCTGCAGCACTCCCTCTATCTCTGCCCCCAGCTGACGCTCTCCTCCTCCACCTCCCGCCGCGCTCCCGCTATCCCTGCTCCAGCTGACGCTCTCCTCCGCCTCCCACCGCGCTCCTGCGCTCTGCCCTCCCCTGGGCCCACGCTCCTCTCCTCCTCCTCCTGTTGTCGCACTCCCTTTTTCTCAGCCCCCCACACCTCGCGCTCTTCCCCCCGAATCGCTGCTGCGCCTTTCCTCTCCCCCGCCGCGTCTCCAACTTGCTGTGGGGCTCCCCCTCCTCATCGCCTTGCCGCTCTGCCCGCACCTGTCCCCGCTGCCTCCTCCTCACCTGGGCTTTCTCCTGGCTGCCGCCTCCTGCCCTCGCTAGGCCCTCAGTGGGGCCTCGGCCTCCCCCTCTGCTCCCTCACCCCAGAGGCCGGGCCGCTCCTCGCCATCCCCCCTGGTTAAGTGGGCTTTCCTAGTCATTCCTGACCGTTACCGACGCGCTCTCGCTTTGCTCCCCACCCCAGTTACCTGGGGTATCCCGCCCCCGCCCATGTGGCGCAGCTGCGGCTCTGCCCTCCCGCCATCAGAGGGGCGCCATGCCGCAGCCCGGCTGCCGCGCAGCGGTGCCCTCTCCCCGATATCTCGCTGGCCTTCCTATTAATCCCATTAGCGCCTAGAATAGCCCCGTGATATTTAAATCATCTCCCCCCACACACCCTCGGCAATGTCGGTTGTGGGTTGGCGGTAACCGAACAGCATAGGCAAACGCCGCACCACCTGCAGAGGAGGCCCTGTAGAGGCGGTGAGGGCGAAAGGGGGGGTGTGTGCGTGTGGTGTGTGTGAGTTAAGGTGAGGGTGACTTGAGGTTAAAGGTGAAGGTGAGGGTGAGATGGGATGCGGAGGCGGGCGGGACAGCGCTGCCGCAGAACCGGCGCTTCCCGCCAAGCCTCCTTCATGAAAGGCTGCAGGAGGGCAGCTCCCGCCGTGGCACCCCCAGCGCAGACAGGAGGAATCGCCCCTAAAAAGCGTGGTGAGGCCACAGGGAAGAGAAGACAACCTGCCTTTTTTTTTTTTCCCCTCTCATGTGGGGAAACACCTAAAGTGTGTTTGAAAATCGCAAAGTGATTAAGTCAGATTAAAAGTAAGTTATTTCTGAAGGGGTGCCCACCTACTTTAGCAAAATCAGATGAATGCGTCACTATTATAGTGGCCTCAGATGTGACACTGTTATTGCAACTTTAATCTGCCTTGTGCCTTCCTCAGGCTCTGCTCTGATGTACAGAAGACAGTGGTGTTTGGCAAGTGCTTTGGGAACTTAAAAAACATGGTACAATACAGAGACCCTCCTCAGCAGACGTTCCTGCAGAGAACACTGACACGTTGATCGGTAGCAGTGGGAAATACTTTGGCTACAGGTACCCTTTTTAAGTACGTAGATATTTTGATGAATGTGGATATGAATAATTCCATGCCAATATGAGAACTTTTCTTTAAGACGTTAAAATATAAACAGTATGAATTGCATCACATACCCAGAGTTGAAGTCCTAAGATGGCACTGTCAGCTAGGAAAAATACTGTGAACAGTATTGTTGTTTTGTGGTGCACAGGTGAGCATTTCAGTGATTATTTTTTCTTCTTTTTTGTGTGTGTAATACGCACCTCAAAAATGTAGCAGGCTGCATTCCACCTAAGCCTGTTCATTCACAGGAAGCAGAGAATACACATATATAACTTAAAAAAGCAAAGACTTTAACACAGTAGTTGTATTACTGTAATTGATTAGAGGGATATGTTTGCATTTGCAGCCAAAAACTGTGTACAAATGTCCTGAAGTTCTGTATCACAAATTATTTTTCAAATTCAGATGGATACTCAACCTCCAGTGTAAGTTTGTTCACCTACAGCCCTCAGGATAACTGTTAGTGGGTTCTTTGCTTTTGGAGAGATCAAGCATTAAAAGCAGTGAGGGATGGCTAATTTAAAATTATTACGAAGGTTAAGGAGGAGGAATTAAACAATGCTAATAGTATACTAACTGAAAAGTCTGTATCTTCTGTAGACCACTCCAAATTAGTTTGAAAATCTGTAGAGATCTTAGTTTGCCTTAAAAGCAAAAACTGTTAAACCAGTACATTGCTTTTTCCTTATGTGTGTCTTGCCATCATAGCTGACTAAAAAACCTCATCACCCATGCATGTTATAAGAAAGTAAGTGTGGGCTGTTTTTTCTTATAGTAGAGTGCTAGCTATATTGCAATTTAAATATTCATTTACACTTGTGCAAGCCTATTAAGAAAATAATTTACGTCTTGAAATGATAGGAAATGCTGGTTAAAAGAATGATGAGACTGTATTAGTTTGAATGTCACGTTTCAGTTTGAATGTTACATCTGTCAGAAAAATAGATGTTATTCTTACATAGAAATTCTGAAAAGAAAAATCTAGTCTTAATCTGGTTGTAGTGATAGACATTTCACAGGTAAGACAATCTGAGGACATAGAGGAAGCAAATTTTATTTAAAAAACTGATGAACCACAAAGAAGCTGAGCTAAGGCCACAGTTTATACAGTAGATATCCCTGCAAGAAAAGCAGTCTGAGCCTATTTGCTGTTCTCAATGCAAACTCGTTCTGTCTGACAAAATAGATTCTCCTTCACTACAGAAAACTGAAAGGTGCTTAGATTTTTTTTAACCTATTGTGCATTTTAAAAAACAGTTTAATTTCTCTTACATTACTTTGGGGTTATCTAGTTTTTTATTTTCTTTCAGTGTAAAACCAAGCAGAACCACAATAATTTCTCAATTTTATCTACCTAGGTAACTTAACTGTAGACTTTACCTCAGAATGAGCTCTACAGTCTATCTGTTGCTTACAGTCTGTGATGCCTCTGTGCCTTCCAAATCCTGTCCCCACGTTAACCTTCCAATGTCTCAGAAGAACAGACTGATCTTTCAGACAGTTAAAATATTATGTAGGACTTCTGCACTTGAACAGACAGTGGTTGGGACAAACCTCACTTATATTTATCTGTACTAGGACAGTGATATATCTAGAAGATAGATGGAGGGACTCTGAGAAGGTGGGGTTGAATGCAGTGTATGTGATTTAATCTTGCCCTTGTCTTGTTTCTAAGTGGGATGCAGGCTGTTGTCAGCAATGGGAGACTAACTGGGTGCAGCTTAGAGGATTGTCTCTGAGGCAGTTGTACTTTGGAGCTCCAATCAGCAGCTAAGAATAAGGGAGTGTAATTGTGATGTAAAGCTATTTTCATCCTAAGTTGTGCCTCTTACTTTTTCATTGCTATTGTTAGAATATATATTAGATTCTAGGTAGCACACAGCAAGATATTACAGCATTATCTACTTCTGCTGTTTTTTAGATTTTATTTCAGTAAGCCTGTCACTAGAACGGGGATTTTTGGAACCTTATCTTGCTTTCCTTTGTCATTAGCCCTTCATGCATTTCTATAGTGCCAGTTGTCACTAGGTGCCATCTTTTACAAACTCTCACCTGTGTCACTCAGAATCGACTGAGCTTACAGGAGGAGAAGAAATTTAGGTCTAAGAAAGCTTTTTAGAGACACTACAGAAGTGTATCTTTAAAAGTCTTAACTATGTTTACGTTAGTTCAGGTAATGTAGTTTTTTCCAGTAATGAAAGGAAAAAGAAACCACACATCTAACTGACATAGCTGTGCTCGTGAAAAAGCAAAAATTCTCTTTTTTTTTTTTTTTTCTGAAGTACTGTATTTTGTTAAGCAAACCTATATAAGCTACAGTGTCTGACCAAAAAAAAAATCTTACCGGAATAAATAGGATAGTACTGCAAGGCTGCATCAGCAGCTTTTTGAGGATAGATTAGGCCTTAATGACACATTTAAAGTCTTCGATTGCATTCATTTTTAGGCTATCACAATTGTATTAGAACTGAGGCAGACACTAAACTTGTTGCTGGTTTTATGGCATGATAGATAGCATCTTTTATTTGCATCTTGGAATAGTCTTTTTTTTTTTAGCTTTACTCTGCATATAAAAGAGGCTTTTCATGCAGTACCCCATACTGTGCTACTGTGTATGCTGAAAAATCAGCATCTTGTTCGTTCCTAGGATATACTTGTTCCCCTTGCCGAATTTTACTCCAATGATTGCAATTACTCAGGTGGCCAAGAAGGCCAACAGCATCCTGGCCTGTATCAGGAGTAGTGTGGCCAGTGAGAGTAGGGAAGTGGTCATGCCCCTGTTCTCAGCACTTTGAATATTGGGTTCAGTTTTGGGCCCCTCAATACAAGAAGGACATTGAGTTGCTGGAGTAGGACAATGAAGCTTTGAAGAACAAGTCTTATGAGGAATAACTGAGGAAACTCACATTGATTGGTCTAGAGAAGTGGAGGCTGAGAGGAGATACCATTGCTCTCTACAACTCCTTGAAAGGCGGTCAATCTCTTCTCTTTAGTATCAAGAGCTAGACTGAGAGGAAATGGCCTCTCGAGTTGCACCAGGGTTTCTTTACTGAAAGAGTGGTCAGAAATTGTAACAGGCTGCCCACAGAGGTGTTTGAAAATTAGTAGAGATGGCACTTTGGGACATGCCCACAGTGGTGTTTTGTCAATGGTTAGGCTTTGTGATCTTAGAGGTCTTTTCCAACTGAAACAATTCTATGATTCTGTGGTTGGTAAAAAAAATTCTGATACACATGCTTCCATGGTATTTAATGTGACTTGAGAACTTTTTATTACACGGTTCAGCTGGTAAAGTGGCAGCATTCCAGAGACTGATACAACCCTGGCATTAAAACATGGCATTAGATGACTGATCTCTACTCTTAATCTAAATCTTCTGTTTATTAAAACATTTTTTTTTTCTGCAGTACTTATTAATAGTTTTTTATTCTATTAATTTGTACAGTCAATAATAATAACAATATTAATACATATGTGTTAACTAAGGGCATTAATGCAGATCCTTCAAGCAAGAAAGTTACTGAAACAGACTTTTTTGCAATTTCAGTCTATCATGTATGAACTTCCTGCATCTCCCATTTTTTTCCATAAAGAAAAAGAAAGGGACCATACCTGTCAAAGCCAAGAGTTAATTAGAATCTACAACTGTATCAGATGCAGTGACTCTAGGGGTTATTTTCTGTCTCCTCAAAAGAAACAAACAACTGTGTGCTTGTGTGTTTTCTATCTATGCATCTACAACACAAAATTCTGTGGCTTTTTCTGATGTGTGAGGGCTTTTCTATTCCCACATGAATGTATATATTGTATATAAAAGGAGTGCTTTTTCTGGTCAATTACTGGTTTCTTCCATGCACTCCATGTTATGTGAAGATACAAAGATGCATACATCATCAGCAGGGGAAAAAGAGAGAAAAAAAAACACTCAAGAATTTTTTTATTGCACTTTTACTGCACAATCGACAGTCTACAAAAGGAGAAGTTTTCACATTCCTTTGAAGTGTCCTCGTGAGAAGCTAACTTGATTGTTGCCAGAAATCTATTGAGTCTAAACAGGTGTAGTAATCAACTGACAGTTATAACTAACTTGCATTTTCTGAAATATCTTATCCTGGTCATTAATTTAGTTGTCAAAATAAAAAGAGGTAAATAAATTTGCTTCTTCATGGAATAAATAACTCTTATTTATCTATGGATTGTCATGAAGAAAGGGTTTGCTGTACGAAGCAATTAACAGACATACAAGAAACTTGCTAGCAAGTATCCCAGTTCCACTGCATTCAGGGAAATTCAGTAATGGCTTCCTGTACAAATAGTGTTAGTGCTATTCTATCAGGTCTGAGGTAGAGCTGCTTTATACTATTTCTGCAAAAACAATCCTGTTGAAGAATTCAGGCTAGAATAAAGTGTACTTGCACTGCCATTATCCAATAATTTTGTATTTACTCGTGTCTTGCAAACTTCTAAGATTTTACTCTTAAAAAAAAAAGATTATTCAAATACCACATTAATCCTGACAAGCATGACCCTCTCACAACATAAAATAAGCTTAATGTAGAAAAAAATAAGCATATGCATGAATACCATTAGTGCTCTCTGATATAGCTTATTCATGTAGAAAACTACTGGAGGGAAGAAATCACCAAGCATACAATTTCAGCGTGAGATGCAAAAGTAAAAGAAGCTTAAGTAACATCACTTCCCAGAAGAAATGCTAAGAAGTAGATTGCGATCTGTAACACATCACAATCTCAGTATACAAAGATCAAATTAATTAGTCTTGTTAACTACGTATTATTAGAACTGTGAGAGTATGTAACTGAGGTAAGGTGTGACCAGACCTTGCCATCATTCTGGGATGCAGAGTCGTTAGTAGCTTTCATTTTCAGATGTTATGCCTGATGAGGAAACCTCCAAGCACAGTATTTAAAAGAGAAGGCAAGATTGTGAAAAGCAGGAGATAACAATTCCTTGAAGCAAGGGTGTGGAATTCTGAAAAAATAACATTTGGGATAATGAAGGGTGAGAAAAAATAATGTATATCTGAACTGTTGTGGCAGATGAGTTACTGAACCACTGTGAAAAATTGGGAATGAGAACCAGTTCATAAGATGGTGCTCAGTTGCCTAGAAAGACTACTTCCGTATGTCTCCTCTACATTATTTTTTTAGTTGACTAGTGAGTTCTGTACATCATAGTAGCTGTACACATCAGGACAAATAGACCAAAATGAGAGAGAATATTACTAAAATTTAAGTAGCACCTCCTGCCAAAATTTAAATGCATGCCTCATTTTTTTTTTTAAATAGTAGTAATTCAGACCCTTATTTAGCTTCATTAATGTATTTTCTTAAATGCTGCTAGGAATGTTTCCACATCCATGACTTACACAGCCTGAAGGCTAGCTGGATGTTTCATGAATGCATTGAAATTGTGCAGAATCCTAGCTGAAGACTGCTTTACATGTCTAGTTGTATATTTGCACACTTACTAGAAATGTGAAAACCATTTTTCACTTACAGGAAGGAAGCTGTACTTATTACAATACGTATGACTGTCAGCTGTATACTATTTTAATCAGATTACCAGTATAATGAAAATTAATGTAATAGCATTTACTATAATTAGATGCAAGTATACAGTAATCTGCTATGAAAAGAACACAAAAATATTAGTGGAGCTCATTACAGGAATATTGTATATGCTAATTATTTTTTTTTTAATCATACTAAGCCTGATTTTAATTTTTTTTTGACACAGCTGTACTCAAACAATTCAATCCAGAAAGGCTTGTAATAGTCAAGTATTCCTCTTGTCTGAGACAGAGAGAAGTGGAACTAAATGCAAACAGAAAAAAACCAAAAGGACTATAAGCCACTCATTTCATTGCCCCGTCTGAATAGAAGATAAAATTAAAGAGTATAAATGATAAAATAATTATAAACAAGACTTCTCTAATGTGGATGAAAAAAATAAATTTTAATTTATGGTTTTAAGGATAGAAGTGCTCAATATTTACCCGTAGCAATATATATTAAATGTTCCTGTAATTCCGGTGCAGGGAAACCTAAATGAAGTTTTGGTGCAGGTTGCAGATCTGTTTCCCGAGTGATTATACTGATATCATATACCTGTCTTTTGTAACAACCTGATAGATCATAAAACTTAAGATAAACACAGTAAATCTAGCAGGTAAACAAAAAATGAAAACCTAACAAAAAATGATAGCTAAACCTAGTAACAAAAGCCCTGATGCTGCAGGGAACTACTTTGGTGAGTATCTGGGATTACACCTGGTGAAAGAATTTGCATGAACGCAACAGGTTGAAGGATTGGTTCTGACAATGTTGCTTTTGCTTTCATCAGTGATTATCTAATTTTTTGCCCTAGTGGCATGGTTTCTTAGCCTATTGGAGACATTTGGTTAGATCCAGATTAGGGTAGAGGGTTACAGTTTGCACCTATAAAATTCTCAGAAAACCAATATGGCTGTTCTCAAGAACAAAAGCTCCTCATGCTGTTAAGAATCTGCAAGATACAGTCTTTTAGTCACTTTTTAATTTTAAGAGAACAGCAAAGGTAGCATTTGTAACACTTCAGGGAGCTAAAGCCCTCCCATTATGTAAGTGTGTGTGTGTATGAGAGATATAAAAAACCCAATGCTTAAAATATGTTTCAGTTTCTGAGAGCTTAATTTCAGACATGTCATATATCTGACTGTGTATCCCAAATTCCTGTTCAACTTTGAAAATACTGGTCCAATTTATACAAAATATTGTTAACAAGGGAGTATGATAAAAAAAATATTAGCTATGTCAATAAAATAATCAACAACTGTACCACATTCTTTCAGGAATATGGATATAAAGCATATAAAACATTATTTTCTTTGGTTTCTTTGAAGACCATCTAATATAAAATGCAGAACAGATCTGTTCATTCCAGCTACAGGCATTTTTGACTATCAGACACGAATTTTTTTACGTCATTGACTAGGTAAGGGAGTTACGGTCCTTTTCATAACTGGTGTCAAAACTTTTCCAGACTCCCGTAAGTTACTTATAATTGCTAAAAACTCAAATGCAGATCAACACTCTTGCTACAAACCAGATTTTTATAACAAATAAGCAATTTTCTGTCCTCTGCTTAAAAGACACAATCAATTCTAGCTTCTCTTATATACTGCAGTTATTGCCACTTCTGGCGTAGATGAGCTGGCTCCAGATTTGCTGTGAGTAGACCAATGTTTTTTTTTAATTGCCTCAGTATAAAAATAAAACTGCCTTTATGGCATTCCTGATGTTACACTATCAAGTTGCATAAGGCCTTACATCTTGGAGAAAATACATGCATAGCAAAGGGGAAAAGGGGGAAATCAAACAATTTGCTGTTCTTCCCTTAACACAGTGCACCAAGTTTTGGGTTTGACTTTTAGGTGTGGTGTGTTTTGGTTAGTTGATTTTAAGCAGAAGAATAAGGTAAATAATTCGCTAGTAAGACCTTGTCTGGTAAAAGAAACAGACTTACATCACTTTTTGCTCTTGTGACAGTTTACATAACATTTTTCTGATCGGTTCCACTTCTCTTGCTTGCGTTTAGACGTTAAGATAACAAAAATATGTACAACAGGATAGTACAAGATTTTATTCATCTAACTTGGTCATCACATTAGTACTCTCTAATGCTGAAGTGTTTCTACTTCCCAGTATGTTCCAAAAATTAATTGGCAAATGATATTAAATAAAGTTATATTTTAATACACTCTCTGGCCTTGTCCTCCGCATGCACATTACTATTTTTTGACATTTTTGCAAAGAAAAAGCAAGACCCTATTAGGGTTGTATGTACTCAGGTGCTATAAAATAACAAGGCCATACTGAAGTCTTCATTTTATACCATGTCTGGGTGCATAGTTTAATCCACCCACTTTGGTGAGTTTTGGAAATAGTATTTCTACTGAGTGTTTTCATGGAGCTGTCCTGGATAGTATCTGTCCTGAGATCTATCCTGTTGTGATCTGCATTGCTACAATACCAGCTAACCCTGCCCTAACAGTTAGAGTGTAATTACTCCTCTCAGTATAGCCTTTTATTTTTTTCTCACTACACATTATCAGGTTTCAGAGCTCACTTGCTCTCTTGCCAACCAAGCAATTTACCTACCATCTGCATGTGAAGAGCACCCAAGCAGTTACAAAACTGTCTGGTTCTTACTCAGCACTGTGTATATTTGGGAGCTATTCATTGGCTCTCCAGTCTTTGGAGGAGCAAGAGAAGATGCAATTCAAATGAATATAAAGCTCTGGGGTTTACTATTTCAGTTTTAGTTAAAGAACTCTACTTTTGATTCTGAAAAAAATCCTCACTAATGTACAAAGGACAGATTTAGAAATTAGCAAAAAGAGGCATCAATAGACGTCCTTCCTGGCATCCTAAACATCTCTGCAAATCCGTTCCTTTTATTGCAGCACTGCAGACTCTTCCTCAACCATCTGCACCACTATTGAGATTTGAACACCAGAACACACACAAAAAAGACCATTACTTAATGGATAACGAGGAAAGGCACTCTCAAACCCACTGCACTTATCTTCAAGACAACTGTTAAAGCATCTAGAGCATTGGTCTTGCTCCCAAGTGAAGACAGAAATGCCACAGAAGCTCAGTAGCTCTGAAGAAAATCAGCTGATATCTCACACAAATCTAGTGTGATATTCCTTCTCCAAAACCTTACCTGGACCTTAGTGACAAGCAAATAGAATTAATAAAGTATTTCCTAAATACTCAGACAAATAAATAGAAGTGAATATTCCAATGGAAATAATGAAATCAAGTTTCATATCTGCTCATGTAGCCAAAAGTGATGTTTCACTTATTGTCAGTGACCTGGCAGTGGCTGGAGATACTCTTTTGCACTGCTGGTGGTTTGAAAGCATACTGAAATACAATGACACTAAAAGAAAGCACATGGATCTCTGTTGAAGACAGAAGACATAATGTTTGAAAGAACAAAGCAAAAATACCAACACTTGCAAGTAGTCACTGCAAAACACATTCGGTCTGGTGATCTGTGCACATCATTGTGACAGCAGCAATAAAGCACAAGCTCTGCAACTATTTAGAGGGAAGGTTTCCTGTGAACCTAAAGCCAAACCTTATGATGGGTCACTCTGCATTGGATTCACTCCTTACAATAGATAAGTTTCTGGTTATCTTATTATGCATGTACCATCTGTCTTGGGGGTTTATGAGATGCTGTTACTGTGCATGGAACACTCTGAACGGAACAGAAATAGTTTCTGCTCTTGCCTTCCTGTATATTCATGTGAACATATCTCTTAAGTAATGTATGTTTTTAAATTCTATCTTCTGCTGCAACTTCTGAAAGCATCTTTGCCTTTGCACCGTGCTACTTTATCTGATGATATGATGTACTAAGTATCTTCAGTTCCCATTGATTGTGTAATTTTTGACAACACGGTACTGTTATAACAGCATAAAACTCTCAACCTCTTTACACAGCTTCAGTCCCAGCAATTCCCAATGGATAGGATACACACTAAGAAAAATCACCCAGCATAACAGTGGGTAGAGTTGTCCATTAGCAAGGAAGAAAAGTTCTGTATAAACATCCTGATACTATTCTGATTGTATGGGATTTTAGTCTTTTGGTGGATTTAAAATCAGGATAGTACCAGTGTAATTTCTCCATTACTTTTCATTTTACTTGATGCAGATAACTGACATCTCTTGACAAATCTAATGCTCCAGAAGCTCAGCTTCTCTCTGGTGACTTCTATTACAAATACAACTAAATTCAAGGTCAAAGCTAAGAATCTGAGTGAATATGATTAAATTAAATATAATGCATAGACTCTCATTCCTATTTCTGTCATCTTCAAATTTATACAAGCCTCTCTGAAGCAGTGTAATGGTGAGTAACACCAGTCTTGAGGCTGATGAATTTCCAGGGGAGCTGGCTACAAGAGTTACCTGAAGGTTGAATTTGTATTTTCTTTGCCATAGGTCTTTCACTGTACAAAGAATTACAGTCTCAGAGACACTGCTTTTCTCTTTACAAATGCATTGTTGTACAACTGTACAAATAACGTTTATCGGTTAAGACACCTAACATGCACCAAAGACAATCATTTTGACTCTGGTATATAACATTATTTTAAACTTACTCCCTTTCTCCTGACATGCAGTACATCCTCTCATTGCCTTTTGTCCCATTCTGTTTCTCTGAATTGCATTACTGTGCTTTATTCTAGCAACCAGCTATTTGTCCTTTGAACTCAATTGTGTTTTTACTAGATGGATCAGGAAGAGAATATTTTTTCCTGTTCTGTGTCAAAACACCTCGAACATGCATTCTTGTTCTTCACATATTTTCTGGCTAAAGAAATGACCTACACGTAAGCTCTGAGACTCCATCTTAGCAGGCCCAACACTGAAACTTTGTTTTTTCCGGACATTTCCCCCTGCAATATCAAAAGTTAATTTTTCTTTGCAGTCTGTTGGAAGTGTTCCAAAACCAACAAAATCCATCCTCTGTCACTACAGACTGTGGTAATGCTGTCTTCATTTGTTTAGCAGCAGCAACTGAAGTTACACATAAATTGTGCTGTGCATTTGACATACAGCCAACCAATGGAGTAAGCAAATTCATCTCTCCCCAAATACCGTTCCTTCATTCTGTAACTTCATTGTATTTACCAGACACTGCTAGTTACTGTGATACCTATCATTGTTTTTATGTACTCTTGTCAATTGGCAAACATCAATTTTCTGTAATCTTATGAGTAATTCAGCTCTCTGTGTATGAACAAGGTTTACAGATGTTTAGTTCCCTTTTTCACATTTGTCTGTAAAAGGAATATGTATCATCTTACCTGTATTTCAGTAATACTTACTGGTAAAATTATAAGGAAATTCACTTACAGAATAGGAGAAAAATACTAAAGGGATGAACAAACCCAGGAAATAGATTTGAAATGGAATGTACATTATCCTCTTGGGCCTGCCTGTTACCCACTGCCTTTCTTTTTCTGCATCTCTACTAGTAATGATGGCATATTTGCTTTTGTAAATTAGAGGAAGCCAACAGGCAAAAGTCATATGTAGAGTATGTTTCAAAATGCCACAGAGTGGGAGAGATGTGATGTAATCTAATTTTCCTTTATCAGGCAACTGTCATGTTCCTGTGTGCTGCGTGTAGCAGCAGCTAGCACAATATGTAGTATTCTCAACTGTGTAACATCAAGCAATAAGCAAATTCACCTGTTTCTAAAAGCACTGCCTATATTTCTACTTAGCTGAACAGACAAGGGGTTATTTGCAGGCAGCACTTACCATTACTTTAGGGAAGGGTTGGAAGAAGGCAAGGGAAAGAGCTAGCCATTTTAAAATATCCTATAGGATTTCTTGTATCTTCCATGGGTTGATTAAAATCATGCGTTACTGCTTGTTCCTTATCCTTTATCCCTTACAGAAGGCGCACGCAGCAGTAATTTGCAGCGAGATTTTATGTAAGCGACCCTCTTACATGGGTTTTATGCGGAAGGGAAACATATGGTTCCGAAAGAGCATTAATACTCAGGTACAGCTGGTCTTCAAAGATTTTAAGTGATCCAAATAAAAAGAATGGGCAAATGCCTCCCAAGGGATACTGGGGCTGTTCTTACACTGTACTTTATCAGAAGTGTAACACTTATAGGGAGATGTCTGTAAAGACCCCAAAATGGAATGAAACAAAAGAAAAATAGGCATATAAGCCAGTAAGACAGAACTAAAAACCACAACCTAGCCAGCGACAGAGAACTTAATCAGTCTACCAGGCTGGCAGCAACAAAGAGCAAGCAAACCGATTAATTCATCAATTGTTATTAGCTAATGCAACAACCTAACATTTCTCCATGACATCAATGTCTTAGGCCAGGTTTTTATTATCCTGCAGCACTGGCACTCTTAAAATTCCTGTTATTTGGAGAGTTTACATTGGTGTAAAGTGGAGTTTTATTTGCTCAATATAGAGAGCAATCACCAAAAAATCTAGTGTCAGATTTTAGGTGAGAATCAACCTTATTTTCTGTTTAAAAGACTCAACAGATTTAAAGACAAGTCACTTTTAAAGAAGGAAAGATCTAAGGTGCTTTGGGGAGCTGATCCCAAATTATGATGCTCCATATTTACTTTCATTATACAGAACTATTGCGTAGTTCCAAAGGTACTTAATAAGGCTTCATTACCACACTCTCCAGAGTCTAAAGAGCACTGCCAGAAGCTGAGACTAGATACTGTCATTAACTGCTGTTGGGCAGAGTAAAATTCCCCAAGGTCTATGTTTGCAGGAGAGATTAGACTGCCAAATGGATAGGGAATAGACTTGATGCAGGGAATGTGAAATTCAGCACAAAAAGTTCACAACAGAAGGTTTAGGAAACCTGGAAAATTTATGAAGCTCCTACAGTTTCATGACTGCAAGAGGTAAATTAAAGGAGCAGGAGAAAGTCAGGAAGAGAATTGCATAATCCAGTCAGAGCTCTGAGAAGATGAACCTCTTAAAGTCTCACTGAGATTGGTAGTGAGCCCTTCACTGTTAGGACAAAAAAGAAAGCTAAAGCACAGAATCGGAAGTCATGAGCCAAGTCAGGATAAATTAAGGTTTACTTGGCAGGACTACTCAAGGTAAAAAGCCCATTTCAGAGATCATTCACTATCCCATTTCTATACAAGAACAATAAAAATAAATATGTTAATAAAAAATAAACATAAAACCCTGTGATTTTATCTGAATTCTAAAGCATCTTGTCCTGAAGCTGCTACTGGATAACATATCCTTAACTAGAAGGATTAGAACTACCATGTCATAAGAAAGCCTAAGCTAATTTGCAAGCAGAACAGCTGAAGAAAGGCTGTTCAGCAGAAGTTGGAATTAGAGCAAGAGGTTAAATTGCTTCAGATTCTTTCTATCTGTGCTGATCTTGGTGCCAGATGTGAAAGTCTGGGTGAGATAACCACGTTTCCAAACCACCAAATCTTTCTTAAACCAGGATGTTAAGGAGGCAAGATCACAGATACTGTATCTAGGATTATAACGGAAAAGAGTTTCTTTTATTCTTTGCATGTAAGATTATTGCAAAGGAAAAATAAAAACAAAGAAGAAAGAAAATAACAATAAGAGTGATGTACAGTTCCATTTTGTTTCTTAAGTGGAAAAAAAAAGCTACTGAACACAAGTCAGAGATGGTAATTATTTTAAAGCAACTAGTCACTGCTTCACAGATTGTTAACAAATATGTCCAAAGATTAAATACAGAAGTATGCTCAGCTAAGTAATTTCTCGAGCCAAAAGAAATTAGGGATGATAAGCCTTAATCTACAGTTTTGTTCTATAAAATCTGCATGAGTATTTTATTACGTTATAGGTTATTAAGCATATTGATACATAAAATATGTATCTGCTCATAGATCATGCAGCACAATGAGATACTGGCTACATAACAAATTAGTAACAGCTGGATGATTTGGGACCAGAAGGCCTAACATGCCAGTACAGGGCAAATTTCACTCAGTTTACAAAACAAGACTACTTTACCTTGGGCAATAAAACAGTGCCTCTAGATTGGATTTTGCAGAACCCAGGGCTCCCTTGTGAAACTGCATGATGACTTAGCCATGACAAAGATGCCACAGGATCAGGGAGCCCAGTAGAGGAATTCTGCTGCCTGGAAAGATTCTGGCTTGAGAAATTCTGATTACTTGAAGAGCTAAAATATGAATAATGGGATTTAAGCTTGAGGTTACAAAATTAAAAATGGAAGTCTATGCTTCTATGCTTTACTACATGTTTATGAATATTTTGATTTCTGTAAGAAATAAACCTGTATTCTATCATCACTTAGCTTTAGAAATATTTCATTTTATGTAGTGCCTAAGATTTTCTGCTTTTAGATTCTATTTTGGCAGAGGGGTGGGGGGTTCTCAGCAGAAAGACTTTGTAGCTTTAATGTAATACTTCAAAAGACATTTTCTTGCTGTCTTTTGCTCTTTCCCTTTGACAGCCATCATTGCTGAGTAATGCCCAGGGTCATACTTCTACAAAACAAATTCTTTGCAGCATTTCTGCAGGACCTGTGGCAGAGCGTATATCCAGAGGACTAGGCACTTATCCTTTTGTGAGATAAAGGTTGAATTCTGTAAGGGATGTGTCTGGCACAAGAGTTAGATGCAGATCAGTAAATAAATATGGAATTGAAAATCAGCAACCATGGAAATGGTTTTAGGAATATATACACTACACTCATATGTATATACAATTTTAGAATATGAAGCAAGAAATGCATTAATTTAAGGTAATTGTTCCACTGAAAAACACTGACTGAGCTACTAGTCCAGGTCATTACTGGCTTGGACAAAACTCCAGACTGAAACTAAATCTTTGCCACAGACTGCAAAGAAAAAAAGGAAGTCAAAATACTTGACCCAAAGTGTCAAAGATAAATTTAGTTTGGATTAAAAGTCCTGAAATGATGCCTAGACAGCAGTTATTTCCCTAAGAGAATTTATTACCAGAACAAAACTTACTTAGAAAAAAAAAAGATCTTCTCATATCTCTTGGCAGAACATCAGATAATTTAGTAAAATACAATCTTTTTCTGCTGAAAAAAAATTCTACCCTTCAGAAATATCAGTACAAAAAGTCACTAGCATTTGGCTCATATTTACTGATGAAATTATACCAATGTCTCTTACATCTTAGCATAAATATGATATTAAAGAACTGTTGTCCCGTTCATTCATTCCTAAGCCCTGCTTCCACAAAATCAAGAAATTCTATTAATTGCAAGGAAGGCAGAGGCAGGCCTTGAATCATATGATGACTCAAGAGATCCTTCTTGTTAAAGAGTAGGTTTGTTACCACTGAAGGTGACAGATTAATGAACCCTGGGTTTGATATTTACTATCTTTTCAGTCATACAGCAAGTCTTTATGAGAGTCTTAATTTCCCTATTCATTATTTGATTTCTTTTCCCTAGTTTTATTCCAGCATTTTAGTTCAACTGGTTTTATGGTTGTCCAACATAAAATAGGACTAGTTGGTGTCTGACATGTTTCCTCTGCAGTGTATGAACATATTTTGATTTCTACAGCACTGAGTCAGCATTCTGATGAGTTAGCATTTATATTCCCGACAGCTGTTTATTCCTCTCAATGTAATTTCAGAGATAAATGTCCAGAAGGGATTTGCTGCCCTAGATCTATCAGAAAACATATTTAAGATATTCTGTGGTATTTGAATCATTAAAAAAAAAAAAAATCAGTAATGCTAGGACAAAAAAATGTTTATTTTTAAACATGAAATAACTAATTTAAACCTTACTGTCTTATTTTTAAATATAACGTGATAAGAAGAATATTTTTATTAACATTAGTGATTTCTAAGGACATAGAAACAACCAGGTTGGAAGAGACCTCCAAGATCATTCAGTTGAACCTATCCAACCTATCTATCCAGTACAACCCTATCCAGTACAGCCTTATCCAATCAACTAGACCACATCACTAAGTGCCTCATCCATTTTTTTCTTTAACACCTCCAGAGACAGCAACTCCACCACTTCCCTGAGCAGCCCATTCCAAAGGCAAATCACTCTGTGAAGAACATCATAAGATACACGTTGAAACTTCAAATCAATGTTTTTGAGATTGCCCCTTTTATTTGGAGTTGAGAAAGTAGCCTTGAGGAGAAAGGAAACGATAGGAACTAATGCACCTAAAGTAGCAAACTGTTCCTGGAATAGCTGATTGATTGTGTCTTACTAAAGCCATGAGACTGGTTGGCACAGTGGGACATATATCTTGATAGAAGGCAGAACCAGTAGATGAGGATCCACTGCATTCTGAAATTCTTCAGATAATGCTTCAGAGTCTTTTTGGCAACTATGTAGACTATTGTCACTCATATGCTTTTAACTACTTTGGGGGGGTGTTAGTCTTCTTCTAAAGCCATTCAGGGAGTGCAGGGTACCTTGGGGTTTATTTTCCTGCACCAGCCCTACAGAATCTAGGACCTGTGTTAACACAGCTGCCTTATCTTTAGATTTTACTAAGGGTAAATTCTTTCTAGGAGATGTTTCTTCTCAACACTATTCTGTTAGGCATGGGTTTACAATATGGCAGGGAAACTAAAGTTACTTTTGATGCTAAACTCTTTAATAAACCAACAAAACTTTAATGTTATTATCCTCAGATTTCTTTCCCAAATCCTTACTTCTGTCAGTAAACATGGTTAAATGGGAGATGAAAATATTTGTATTTATCATTAAAGACTTTATTGTGAAAAGAAATTTTCTTGAACCGAAGCACTTGAGATCATTTACATGGCTGTGACTTATGCACCATAAAGAAAATGTGTAAGTAAAAGATAATCTCTCTGACCTCGTCGTGAAAATTTATTTGGCCACTTCTCACAAGTGTTGCATTGACAGTGCATAATAATGTATAGCTTTCTCAAAACTCATTCACTGAATCTTGAGATTGGACAATGGTTACAAATTATTTGATCCCTTCTAAAATAAATTAATAATCCTGTGTCTGCATTTGTCATATTTCTCCTGGCTTTGTAGAACATCCTGAAGATTGCAGTGCCTGTACTGTCATTTTGTGCATGTATGTTCAACATTATACTTAAAGTGTAGTGAAGAATGGGCATCAGGGGCAATATATTTGTCTAAAAAGTATTTTAAGTTTAATGCTTTGCTTTATTCACAGATTTGTGGGTAGTACAATTTCTTATTTATAGCCCGGTCTTAAAAGATCAGGGGTAGGGAAGAAGTAATTTGAATGACCGAAATGCTGCTTTAAGTGATTATGTATACAATGTTCTACCTCTTGAGAAATCATTATCTTCCACAGTAAACACCTACATAAACTTTCACTGCAAGAACTCTAGAAACTCTCTACTGAAATTCCTATGACTATTCATGCAATATCCAGCACAGAAGTTTCCAGAACACTGTACAATATGAACGATACAAAAATCAACAACAACATTTTTTTGTTTGTTTGTTTTCCATAAACTGAATATTTGTTTCTGGGTAATTTTGTTCCCAGTGCCTGGATGTTCCAGGTGAGACTGATAGGCATGAATTCTAATTTAGAGTTGTTTACCAGCTAAGTGTGTCTTTATGGAAGTATAGCAATAACAGAAAGGTGTAAATGATGTTATTATATATAGTTTAATACTATTTTCCTCCCAGTATGCGAGCAGAGCATATGCCAGCAGACAATCAGAAGAGATATTTTCAGACAATTTCATGATTCAATGCTGCCAGGGTAGAACTGTAGCAAAGAATATGTAAATTTACGCAGAGGTAATCTTTCTAACTATAGCCAAGTCTTTCAAGGTATGTTTCCTTGAAAAGTTTTTGTTATGATCAGTTACTCAAGGACTGGTTTAAATGTAAATTAAACAATTGCAAGAATGTATGCATATTCCAGGTGGCAATCAGCGCAGTAACAGTGGATGTGCATACTACTAAGTCCACCTTGTCTCACACACAGCCCTTCTCAGAACTGACACTTGTTTTATTAATTTTTACCAAAAGCCTCTCACTTTTATGAGGAGACCATTCTAGGAGGGAAGAATCATCCCAAGATGAGAATACTGGCTGGCTAGCTGGACAGGCAGTTGTAAGGCCCAGTTCCCTTGTCTGTATCTGGGCTACTATACCGGTGCAAAATGTACCTTGAAAGCCTAACACAAAAAAAAGCTCACTGGATAGGCAAGAGCTACCTTCATCCTTTTTCTGGTTTTGTTGCAAGCAGAATTCCAGGGAGAATAGATAACTGGGTGCTGAATATTTTAAGGCCTGCAATATTGTGTCAGGCTGCATGTATAATACATTGCTATGGTAATGGTTACCACAGTGGGTATCTTTTATGGAAAAGTGAATTCTGTGTAAGTATAGTTAGCTTACATAAGCAACTGCTACTTCAGTCAGAAGTGCCTTTTGCTAATCCACAGTATCTCAGAATTTGTTATATTTTACATTTTGTGTAGCAGAGGTAGAAGTTTACAGAAGTGACAGTTTATATAAAGGAAAATGCACGCTACTACCCTGAACTGAACAGGGCAAGAAACAGTCTTGAATTCATTATTACTTCCTATACTTATACTACAATTAACTACAGTATCTGGTAATGGCTAAGGTGTCAACAGTTGCACGATATTCCAGTAATAGACTGGAAGATTTATGTTATTTCTAAAATGGAAAAGTCAAAAAATTACTTGGGAAAGAAACTTCTGGCATCTTTATTTCCTTTTATTTTCTTATCTTTCATTTCTCTTTACACTTCTTTCTAATGCTGACTATAGCCATGGCTTATCTGTTCCAGGTTCCAAACTGACATGAGCATCTTCCTGTCAAGCAAGCCAGTGCTACTGGATAAACTGACCTTGACATGACTGCTGTGATGCCAAAAGCTGTAAGCTAAGTGGTAACAATTGTTAGGTATGTCAATACTAATTTTTATTGTTGATGCATGTCATAAAAACATCAGATGGTAAAAAAGCACAATAATGCTTTCATCATTGGTTCATCAAAATCTAACTCTCTTGAACCTCATTTGGAATGAGACATACTGTGTTTGCTAGCATTTACAAGTGTGGTTTCTACAAAGTGCTAGCTAGTGCATTCTGCTACATGTTCTAAAAGTACAGTGGCCCTCATTTCTGTCTTTGGATATAGCCTCTGGTTAGTCCAAACAGCCTGCTTAGTGGTCAGTTGGTTTCATTCATCTCACAAATTAGTCACTAACAAAAAAATGAATGAAAAGTGGTGCATCTAAGTCCCTTCTAATTTTGGGGACCTCCTTGTCAACATTTTACTGCTATTGGCATCCTGGCCTGACTTTTCACTACATCAGGGAGAAGGGGAATTTAAACAAGTGGGATGCAACTCACTGTGAAGCTGTTTCCTTATCCTGTTGCATCACTGAACAAAGCACAACTAGGCAGGACTTAACATCTCCATGGATACCTTTCAGAAGCAGTGGATGCTGTCAAAGTTCAGCGTATCCTACTTCAGCCTAGTTTCCCATACTTGTCTGATCCTTTAATTCTCACCCTTTCTTTTTTTTTCATTTTTTAAAATCTCCATACAGAAACTCTTCCAGAATAAAGAATTCCATCCTGCTCACTTATTTTCCCTATGGAAATCATTCTGTGCCATGCATTTGATCATCACTGCCTTTCTCTGAACTTTTTCAGATGTGATGTAGTATTTTCAAGAACATCATGTGGTATTCAAGTGTGACACTGACATTATAGACTGCCATAACTGTATTTCCTGTTTTGTTCTTTTTTCCTTACCTACCAATTCCAAGCATATGCATTTTTGAATTGCTGCCATGCACTGAGTTGTTGTTTTTATGGAACTGCCTATCTGTCACGATCCCAAACTTACACTTCTGAGTAGTAACGGGCAGCTCAGAGCTCATCAGTTTATTCATAAAGCCAAGAACACTTTAGCCTATGCACATGATTTCATCTTTTTGTACACTAAATTTCCTCTGCCATTTTGTTACTCAGTTACTTGTTCTTAAGGCTCATCTGCAGTTCCACAAATTCAACCCTCACACTTCCTACACTGACTAGAAGTGTATCCTCATCAAAATTTTCCACCTCACTGCTAAGACCTTCTTCCAATCATTTTTGGAATTTGTTAAGAAGAATCAATGCCCTGCACAATTCCACTGATGACTTCTCTCTGTATTATCACTGTGCTCTCATGGTTTAAAGTTTGGGAGAGGACACGGTTATGGTGCTGGGGAACGTGGTATTCGGCACGAGTCTATGGGGTGTTAGAGAGCTGCAGTCCCTTAACTTCACACATATGAATCATTTGCAGTACAGTAATATGCTCTGTCTCTTGCAATGGGATCCTGCATACCAGCCAGAGCTAATCAGCCTGATCTGTGACTTCTGGTTCATCTGTGGCTGACACACTGGTAAGGAAGTGAGGGGATTATTTGTCATCTCCTCCACAGCAGTGGAGGACTGTGCATTTTCTGTCAAAATTCTGCATTCATTGAAGTCCTCTGGAGAGGGATTTTTTCTATATGTAGTCCAGCCTTATGACCTTTGCCTCTTATGTAATTTGACTTATATGTTACATCACCCCTTCATGCAATCAGATACATGAAGATCCACATGTAAGAAAGAATAAATTTTAGAAGTATCCCTTCTAACAGTCTTTGCCAAAGGAATTCATCAGAGCATAGAAATAGTATTTTAGAGCAAAGGAATTTTAACGGTACACAGCCTTGTGACCCAATAAAATAGGACCCAATAGAGCAGTTTAGTGAAGAAAATACATAAAAGAAAAGTAGAAATTCAGTGGAAAATATTATTTGGCTTGATATATGCGTACAAAAAACAGAAGCCATATATAAACTGTTGGAAGTGAGTATACCAGCAGCAGGTAGTAAAACACATAAAACCCAAGAGTTTAAATGGCTTTTTGTTTTTCATTTGGTTCATGGGCTTGGTTTACCTCTACAGTGCACTTAATTTGGGGGTTTGCATATGGAAAAGGGGTATGAATGTTTCCAAGTCAGCAAGGAATCATCTGCAAATTCTGGAAGTGTGAATATCACTGCCTCTCTCAATCTGGGCTTGTACCTTTTGCTGAGTTGCATTTGGATGTCATTTACTGTCTGGGGAGGAGAGACTCCAGAGAGCATTGTGTTTACCAACTGTAACGAAGGAAAGGCAATATTTGCTACTATGTCTTTGAAACATCATAGTTATTTTTGCATTGATTGGTAAGGCACATAGACTATTTAAGTGATATTAGCAAGTCCAACTAAGAAATGCTTTTAAACCTCTTACACATATCCCCTCTATTTTATTGCTGTGTGTCCAGTGTGTCCAGGAAAACTGGGCAAAGAAGTCATCACTCCTAGATGTTATATTACTTCAATTCTAAGTAATCATTCACAGCAACAATTTCAAACAGGTAGCCAAGGAAGTTTTAAACAACTGTGATATAATACCATCTAGTGGCCAAATTTAACAGGACTTAAGCTGCTATCTTAAGCTTCCAATATTAACTGCCAGGTGCTACATAATTGCTGCTTGATATGGTGATGATGACTGATGATGGAGAAAGCATCCTTCTGTTTTCAATAAATAATGTAACCGACAGGATGACCTTGCAAACCTAAATATAACAAGGCTACTTATTGCACTGGATTGTGCGCCCAGCTTCTGCTCAGACACAGCTTTTTGAATCCTGTGATCTCAATTGAGGAGGATGGAAGATATTTGAAAAAAAAGTCTTTGCAGTTTTAAATCCAACATGGCTCGTTTTGAGATTTTGTTTGTCAATTGTTATTTTACTAAGTATTAACTTCAAACAAATACATTCTATCTCTAAAGTAAAAAGTTTAAGGAGTTCTGAGTTATTCATTTACAAATAGTATGGAAAATAAGATAGGAACAATTTACTACATTCATTCAATAAACCTGACCTTCTTTATCATCCTGTATTATTGTGAATTTACTCGTTTTGATGTTGAAGTTATTTAGACAGACCATAAACTTTTCAGTCTAACATACAGATAATCAGATATTTATATGATGAAAGAGTAAGAAGTTAAATAGTAGCTTATATTTCTAAGCATCAGATTGACATCTTACAGAAAAATACAAGACGTTATTTTTTTGATAGTATTTCCTGTGCTCTTACCAAGTGTCTAAAGGAACACAAAGCACATGGCAAAATGCCATAAACATTCTAATTCCTAGATTAATAATGAAGTTTAGAGGTGTCAGATGCCAATATATATATATGGTTGTGCAAATAAATGGTAAAAATCCAATTCTGTGGCTTAACTCTGCATCTCTTCCTGAATAAATGCTGTGTACATGATTTGTACATGCTATTTTTTTATTGTCCAAAGGAAAGCAGTGACTGCCTCCCTTCCCACAGGATTTATGATTAGCAGTGAAGTTTTGTCACACTTTTTTTTTTCAGTGCAAAATGTTGAATTTCAAATGTTGAAATCTGATTTCTTTAAAGGGTGTAAGATACAATTCCAATAGATTCAGAAAGGTATATTCTACAATAGAACTGAGCTGTTCCAACATTTTTAATGTAACTTGGAAATCCATAGAGCAGACTTCAAAACCAAACTAATTACATGCACTATAAAGCATGTATACACATAAACATAGTCCATTGACATGAACATGGAAATGCTGTGTGCAAAAGCCTCTTGTTGCCTGCAGTGTAAAATTAAATGGCTTCTGTTATAAAAACTGCAAAAATAGTATCTGATTTTCACAGTTGGATATTACTTATTCTGATAGCTTATTTGACAGACATTGTGTCTGTCTTTTCTTAATACAGGGGTAAATAATACATGTATGTATTATTACTGTTACTCAGAGCTCTCAGTCAATAAGAGAATAAAAACTGTTGCTGGAGGAGGAGACAAAAGGCTAGAGGAACATATTGAACTAGTTTCTTTTATGTTATCACCATGATTTTTACAGATCAGATGTCCAATGATACTTAAGAGATATATGAAAGTAGTAAAAGAAACAAACAAACAAAATTTGTTGAATGCAGTACTAATTACTTTGAGATCACTTGCAGGCAGTCACTGACACAGGCTATAATTCCACCCACTTTTCTAACAGAGATTGTCTTTTGGGGATTCTCAGTACAGAGCTAAGAATAAGCAGAAACAGAGACAAATGTTTTCTGATCCCAAACCAGACCAAGAACATGTCCTTAACACTGATTTGCAGAAGACATGCAATACAGTACTTCTGTCTGGCATCTTTGTTAGCGTGTTTGTAGAGAAGCTGCTTGCCCTGTGAAGTCCTGGACCAAATGACAATATGCAACTTGTTCAGTTTCCTATGTGTTAAAGATCACATTTTCATGATATTCATCAGAAATCCTGGAGCTGCCTCGCATGAAATTTGTGAAAATAGAGCAGGGTACCTTTGATGGGGCTCACATTTAAATGCCAAATTGAGTGTGAATCCACACACTTCTTGCATTTTTAATTTAGTTTTCTTTCTTTCTGGCCAGAGTACTTTACTGCCTGCTTATGTAATGGCTGTGTTTGACTGACTCTCAAGTAACAGGATCATCTTACTGTTTAGCACTGAGGTGATTTTGCTCTTCCCAGACATGTGAAGTATACACATGTACCATCCATTCTGCAGTGATAAGATTCTGATAACTTGTATAAACATAAATATTAAAACATATCTTTGCAATTGCTCTGTCATTGTGTACCATCTGTTATCATCTGTATTATGAAAGGACTCTAGCTCATCATGATGTCCTACTAACATTATCTATAATCTTGTCATTTACTTCAGAGGCAAGAAGTTACTGTCCTTAGAGTGTCTAGGTGTCTGACATTCTCTGTCCCTGAGAAAAAGTACTTTACAAATGACTAAGAATATTTGCAAACATTGGGAAAATGGAAATTAAGCTATTTTCCATTTTCTCTTTATGCTCATCTCTTCTTTTCTAACTACTGCTATGCATTCCTAGCTGTCTTTATGCATCCTGTAGTTGTGCACTCCTGTATTTATGGACGGTACTTTTTTCCTCTGGTTGGTTGCCATGTTGATAGGGACCTTGCAGCAGTGATTTGTAATGCATGAATGTATGCAAAATGCATGCAGGTGGCACATTTGCTCTGCTTTCAGCTATATAGTTTCATTCAAAGTGGAGCTGTCATTTTCATGAATTGTTACAAGCACAGGAGACTCTCTTCACAAATACCACATTGATTGTATAAGATTTTCTTTCCAGTGCATGAGTGTGGCACTTATGGAAAAACTGGCATAAGCCAGTTGCCTATTACAGTTTCCTCTCGGATGGAGTGGGTGAGTGTCAGCATGCAACAGAATGTGTGGAAAGATTGGCACTTTTTATAACCTGGTATGGAGGTATATTTTTTCCCCAGGACACTGCTGTTGAAATAAATGGTGTGCTATTGCACACCAGTGTGTCTTCTCATTGAATTCTGTGTCTGAGAGAGGTGACTATTACCCTCTAGCTGTGTGACTTCTGTGGCTGTATCAGTTTCCACACCTGACACTGATACCCTTCAGGGAGAGTGTAGCCCCAGCATCTTTTTTATTTCTTCTAGGGTATATAGAGGACCAAGACACCATATACTTTTTAATCAGGGGGGAATGTTACAGCGAGACAACTACCTGACTCTGCAAATACCAATATTGTCATATTTTAGGCTATCTGGTTGATTTTTTTTTTAGAACTATCAAGTGTTTCCAGCATAGACTACCTTCAGGAGAGCCTTCTTATTTTTCTGCTAGTTCTCTAACGATTTTTTTTTAGCTGCAGTCACTCCTTATTTGGTTTCATTGTTTAAGTGAATTGTCTTGTGATATTACAGGACCCGTGCTACAGAATTAATATATTTAGAGCCAAATGGCACATACTTAGATTATGAATGTCTGCAAATCTCCTGCAATTCTTGTGAATGTAAGTGGAGAAAAGAGTTCTGACTGGGATTTCACTAGTAGTGGGTATGGATCACCCTATACTGTACAATTTGTTTTCATACTGTACTGTATTAAGCGTATTCACATGCTATTACCATTTCATGTTTCACTGCTGCTCAAGATAAATCTAATCACTTACAGTCATATCTCAAAGATATGCTGCTGCTCAAGATAAATCTAATCTCTTACAGTCATATCTCAAAGATATGCTACTGCTCAAGATAAATCTAATCTCTTACAGTCAATCACTTCACAAACTTCACAGTGTTTTACTACACTTCTACAAGACAGTGTAATCCATCCCTAGCTGAAACTTAAGAAAACTAACCTAGACATACAGAGGTATTAAAGGCTTCATAATTTGCTATTATTATGCTACTGACACATCAAAACAGCAGGACAGCTTTTAACTGCTTCTAAAGTATTGTTTCAAAATCTAAGTTTCTGTCATAGCTGGACATAAGTAAATTATCTACAGTATTTTGTAACACCTAATGAGCTATTGAGAGCTTTAGTCCATTCTCAACTAGACTCTTTACTAAACAGAGCAAAGCATGATTCCAAACAGATGATTGCTAGTGCCTGAAATGAATGCTATCTACATAAAATGCAGCACCTTAATACTTTAGAAGGTTTGGGTTGTGCCTCTTCTTAGGTTCAAATCTCTGAAGCAAGGACTTAAATCCCAGTAACCCAGCAGGCATTAAGTTACGTGCTCTTCTTACATAGGTCTCTCTGAATTTCTCTTAAAATATATAAAAATAACATGAAAAGTGATAATAACTTAGTTTGACCATCATGTTCCACTACAGTTTGAAATCCTATTTCAACTTACATACTTAGTTCTTGAACACTGAAAACTAGCAGTGTCATCTGAATACCTCTAGTAAAGACTACATGTGATCCCCAATGTTCATCAACATCAAAAACTGCTCATTATACAAAATAGAATCAGACTTTAGAAATGGCAATTAAAATCAGTTGCAAATTTAAATCTTCTTGAAAGCATGAGTGGTGTACTTCACTTACATGAAACTAAATTACAGGAATTAGTGTGATCATTAAAGACAGCACAACATTGAAAATTTTGACCTGTATCTGTTGAATGACTGATTCAGTTGTTCCTCAGCAGAAGGGCTTCCTTCTTGGTCACTCATCTGACAGGTTTCATGCAGCTCCATCTCTGATACAGCTCCCAGTTTTGATTGCTCTGATAACGCTGGGAAATGTCTATAAGGGACCTCTGGATAACAACAAAGAGATTTCTCTAATAACTGTTAAATGGTTCAAAAACACAGCTACAGTTTGATGTAATTGTCTGTGTTGTTGCATTTGGGTAAGTGGCTGGTTGAGGTAAACATACTTTCTTTTGAACTTTTCTAGACAAAGTTGTCTTTGTATTCATATTTTCAGTAGACTTTGAAGGGTACAGGTGAGAAAATTTATACGAATTTGGGAAATAAGACTGAAATTTGCACTCCCTATAAACTGGTGTTAAATCAGCTGCATGCAAAAGTACATCATTCACTGGCCACATTTCACTAGCAGTTTACTAGCAGTCTGGAGACTGAGTGACCTTTTGGAACCATGCCACATTTCCAGCACCTGTCAAATGGTTCTTTCTGTAGGACATGAAGACAACACATTAAAATACCCTTATCTGCCAGCATGGGCAGGTCCAGAAAACAGAAATCGGCCACTACTCTACATGCTGTTGATCAATAATGGGGATTGATTCTATTCTGTGTGCTCAGTCAGCCTGCCAGAAAGAGTCTCTTTAACACATACAGTGGACAGGATGGCACACAACTGCTATGGTAGTTAGGGTGTTGAAATCTCATAGCACAGGCTTAGTAACTTCTCATCATGCATCTAGACAGTATTCCTTCCATTTTGATTTCTTTGTCCTATCAGTTTTTATCGAGTGGAGAATACATTATTTTCATGGAAATAACAAACAATGCTCTTTTTCACCATACCTTTCTGTGTACCTTTGTAACAGGCTTTATTAAAATCAACCTCTAAATTGAAAATGCATGAAAAATCTATAATGATTTATCTGTTTAATTGAATCTACAACATACATGTGTGTGAGATTAAACAAATTATGTGCATGACTTAATGTGACTATTTAGCATGTGCTTTTTATTTTCCTACTATGCAGTACAGTATTATTAGCAATAACAGATTCAAAAAGTAGCTTTGCACATTTGCTGTATGCCACTGGGGGAGGGGAAGGAGAAAGGAGTGTAATAGTGGCTGAGCTAAGGCAGCCTGAGGCATTTTTCTGCCTACACAAGGCACAGACAGACTGGATTGGGGACGCTGTTCCAGCAGTATCCTTTACTCTTTCGGAAATGTGCAGCATTGGCTTTCTCCTTTTTTTCTCTCTATCTACTATGACGTTGTCAGGGAGACGGAGTCCTTGACTTGCACCCAACTGCCGAAGGCTATCATCCTTTGTTAACAGTGCTACTCCCCAAACCTTGTACCCACTGGAACATTTACACCTACTCTGGATGAAAGCCCCCGGATTAAATGTTTAGGTGGCATAGAATAAAAATCTCCCTGCGCTGTCTCTGCACTTAACTCGGAGGATGCATATTTCAAAAGACCTGAGTTTAGAATGTATTTATATTCCATTGTACTCAGATATTGATGCTTTTTAAAAATATTACAAATGAGTCAAGAGGCCCTAAGTAGCCTTTTCATAACATGATTGTCCCTGAAGTACATTCTATGTGTGTTAAAAATCCACAAAAACATTCGTAAAGCCCCTTTGATTTTACCCACCATAAAACCTTACTGTAAATTGATCTTGAAAAGAAACACTAAGTGGGTGTCTGTTCATAAGTAAATTACCCTAAAATATCTGTTGCCTTCTTGAGCAATTAGATCTCTGTCAATTTCTAAGGTAATTAGGTTTTCTAGAGAGGGGACAGACTACAGCTATTTAAAGGTAAAGATGGGCTTAGATTTTAGTTTTTAATATTTAATTTATTAAAATTATTACAGAACTAAGACTTGCTGGGGTTTTATTTCTAAATAACTGTAGTATGAAGAGTTTCAAGCCTGTTACTGAATGGATTGGTAGAAGAAATTAATTAAATTGTAAAAGAACATCCTGTATATAACCTTTGAGCGCAATCTGCAGTCGTTGCAGAGAAAACTCTAATTGACTAGAAAGACTCGGATTTGGAATATAAGAGACACAAAAAATAAAAATAGGTCATTAGGATATAATTGTAAACACTCTGCATGTATTGTTTCATCTTATCCTTGCTAATGCCTTGCAAAACATTATTTCTCAAGCAGGTGTGAATAGTGCCTGATGGCCAAATAGCATCCTGATTAACCTCAATTTACTGTTGATATTTAGAAATGCAGGATTTTTCATGCAGTTGTTTACAGAAAAGTATAGTAAATAATGCAATTGACAATAAAAATCTGAGAGGGATGAATAACTCAGGCACTATGCTTACCGAACCTCTCTGTCTATTTTCACATATTTCAGAAATGGGAAGGAAAGCAAAAGATCACTGTTAACATTCTGAATTAAGCATTATCAGGACTACTTACGAATCCTATTCCCTATCCTGACTCTTACTCATTAGTAGCAACGATGTTAATATATTTTTTTTTGCAACCAGTTTAAATGTTCAAAGTACAACAATGAAATCATGTGTTTAATATATTTTTCTCCCATTTCTCTTTTATAACAAAGAATCATAAAGACAGCAAATATTCTCCTGCTTAGTGCAAAAGAGAAAGTAAATACTAATTATAGCAAATAACTATTAGTGTCAAAGGATTCCAAGACATTGCCAATATACACTTAAGCATTTCAGAGCAGTGACCTTACCTTCATAGCCAAGGAGAAAGCATGTCAGCAAGTTAGGGCAGACCTCCTCCAAAACGGAACAAAAAGCAGAGAAAGCACTGGGGCCTTTTAAGGAGAGTTTATCTAAAAAACATTCACTTCTCTTCTTGTAGCTCTCCTGAGACCAAATGTCTTTGTATTCCTCCAAGGAAAAGACTCTCTTGTAAACCAAATATGACAGCACTTTGTTAACATCCAACTCTTCCAGTATTTGCTCCCTCTGATTGCTTGGGATTTCAGAAAGCCACTTATTTCTGTTTCCGTTTCCTCTTTTAGTAGATTTTGCACAGTTATAAAACCAAGATTTGGCTGCTCTTCCAAACATTTTGATATTGAAATAGAAAATAGAAAATTCTACTTCTGCATTTATTGTGCAGTATTTAGTCTGCACAGCAAACATAATGTGGACGGATAGAATACAAATTCATACTGCTGTCTGTAATTATTGTAATTCTAATGGAATAAAGAAGGCCTACATACAAATAATAAAGAATTCTAGCTCAATGCCTGCAGCCTCCTAAGAGGATTACATTACACTAATTAGCCCTTTACAACTGTTAACAGCTTCTGAACCGTAATGATGAGACTGAGAATTGCTTAGTTACTGTTACTTTTTAATTCTGCAACTGATCTTCAAAGCTATCTCTTTGCAAAAAATAATTCATTCAAGAAGACAGCTGATCAAACGGTAATAATCTGTACAAGCTGGTACAGGGCATAAAATAAAGCGTCTTGTGTACGCTTTAATTTTGTATTCCTTAGAGGCTATGCCCAAACCACAGAATAAAAGCCCTCCACTTCCTATTCTTTCATAAAATATTAGCTTTATGGAGCAATGGAATTTCACATTGGGAAAGCGTGTTTCTGGAAATATTTTATACTCCTATATGCAAAAGGAAAAAAAAAACAAAACCAGAAAGGGTTACAGAGCAGTAACAAAGGGTTACTGTTTTGTGAAGGCAAATACGGCACTGTTAAAAACAACATTTCTGCATGTTTACATCTTTGAAGTTGTGTCAAAGCAAAATAAAACACCGTAGAATGTCCACTTCATGAACCAGGTTTAACTGTGGAGATTACTGCAATCCTCATGGAGGTGTTCTGCCACTGATAATCATTCATTGAGGATCACACATTACATAAGCTCTCTTATGCAATTGCTGCTTAATACAGGGACTTTTTGGTCTTGTTTTCATACTTTCTGTCAACGTAAATTCTTCACATGCAAACACTACAGACTGCTTCCTGCCTTCTGTTTCAGAGTCTGTTTTTTCTTCCTACTTCCATTACTTCCAACTGATGATGCATCTATGGCCTCATAGTGTGGCCTTTTCTGCATGTTTGTTAAGGGTTTTTTACTTATTGTGCAGCAAGCCAAATTATTTTCACAAGTTATTAGGAAAACAAGTTCTGTAATTTTTTTGTCAGCCCTTATGATCTTAAGATGCAGCGACTGTAATCCTCCTGCCAGGCTTCTTCTGCTTCTGAAATTTCAAGTATTCATCACTGCATTAAAACTGACTGTGGACCATATAATGATTTGGAATTTTATTCTTTTATCTCACCAGCCAAACAATTAACTAGGCAGGCTTCATAGAACTGTTCGGCAGCATCGCCTGTCACCTTGTGGTTGTTTGCAGACATAACAAGCTTTGTGTGTGACATTAACTGGAGTAAGGACCGGTAGAATTGTTATTTTAAGCCATATTAATGGTTTTAGTTTAGAATAGACCACAGCAGTGTTAGTCTTCTAGTTACTTCTTCTGTAATCATTTTGAATCTACTTGGAGGATAGCACAGCATCACAGCACATGAAAGATGACCTGCTTGGGAAAAGACAGGAAAATCGCATCTGCTATCCTAACTACTAGTCAGACAGTACAGGTAAATAAGTGTAAAATGAAGTAGGCAGAGGGAGTAGCCAGCCTATCCTAACTGCCTGGCACATCTTGTAGGCCATCTTTAAAAGTAAGAAGTCCTTTATAAATGTTATTCTTAAGATTCCCTTTGATTTTTGAACCTCCATAGGAATAGCACAAATACTACACCTCCCCATTATTTTCATATTCTCAATGAAACTCCATGTGCTCTTTCACAGAATCACAGAATTGTTAGGGTTGGAAGGGACCTCCAGGATCATCTACTTCCTACCCCCTGCCATAGGGCAGGGACACTTTCCACTAGATCAGGTTGCCAGGAGTTGAATTCAGCCTGGCCTTAAAAACCTCCAGGGATGGGGTTTCCACCACCTCTTTGGGCAACCTGTTCCAGTGTCTCACCACTCTTATGGTAAAGAACTTCTCCCTAACATCTAATCTAAATCTTCCCTCCTCTAGCTTGGATCCACTACCCCTAGTCCTATCACTTACCCAACATCCTAAAAAGTCCCTCAACATCTTTCTTGTAGTCCCCCTTCAGATACTGGAAGGCCACAATAAGGTCTTCTGAGAGCCTTCTACAGTTAGGGTTGTTAGTTTTTTGAAAAGCATTAGAGAGTTTAGCTGGAGCAGAATGGCTAGAAGAATTAACTACAAAACTGTTAGAAAATTCCAGGCATTCACGGAAAAGAAAATAGTACTCTGCAATGAAAATGCAAAAAAAAAAGTGTTGGTATAACTTGAACTGGTTAATGCAGTCAGTGAACTGTGCTACACACAGCAGTCATCCATGGCAGATGTGAGTGACAGCTTGAAATTTCTGAGTATACTGCATAGCAATGGCTCTGGGCTGTAGGCACTGAATAATACACAGAGTTTGTTGGGTTGGTTGTGTTTTTTTTAAAGGAGTATAATCTTTTGAGCCATAAATGTCTCCGTTATTTTTGCTGGTAAAAGAGTAGATCCTTTTAATCTCGAATGTTGTTCTAACATTTGAAAAACACACATCAAAAAGGGTGCTGTCAAAGGATAGGCATCCAACTGTCAACAATACAGAACTTGGCTCTCTGCCTTATTTCATATCATGTAGTTATTTCCAGTTATAGAACATGCTAAAATTCTGATTTGCTAATTGCTAGAGTTCTAATAGGAATACACTCCTTGAAAAATCTGAGTATTGGGTAAAAAATGACCTGTGAAAGTGTGCCTGGCCAGGGCATGGGGCTCCCTGGCCTGAGGGGCAGCCTGCCCCTGACGCTCCCTGACGCACGCTGTTGTTCGGCTCAACACTACGATGTCAAGAATGCATCTTCTGAAACAAAAAAGGTTTTCAAAGCACGGTTCTTAGGTAAATTGAAGACAGCTAAGGCATGAGTCATGGATATTGACACTTCCCAATTGCTCGCTGGCCTCCGAGCGAGCTGGACAGAATTATTTATTGTGACCACCACAGTAAGAGCTACAAACAAGCCTTTACCCTATAGTCTAGTGATTAAGGATGCTGGGATGAAGGTTGGACTGGATGATCCTGGTGGTCCTCTCCAGCCATAGCAATTCATAGTGATTAGATGTTTTGCTGAGGGATTTGGTTTAGCCAGGGACTTGTCAGTGTGAAACGAATGATTGGACTCAATGATCTTGAAGGTCTTTTCCAATCTAAGAAATCTGATGATTCTGTGACAAGAACCATCAGTGACAAGAACAAGCAGTGACAAGGACAACTCTCCGGCAAGGCCCCTGGAATCCCCCGTGCTGGGCGGAGTCGGCGCTGCCGGAGAGGGCCGGACCGGAGCTGATGCGGGCGTTCAGGGGCGGTACGGGGGAGGAGAAGGAGGAGGCGGAGGGGAAAGATGGCGGTGGCCGAGGCAGCTGAGGTGGTGGCGCTGCGCTTGTCGCGGCAGGAGCAGGAGCTGCGCTGGCTGGCGGCGGAGGTCGGCCGGCTGAAGGAGCAGGAGGCGCCCTGCAGCCCTGAGAGCTGCAGTCCTGAGCTGCAGCGGCTGAGGGCCGAGAACGAAAAGTTGCGCTACCGCCTCTTGCACCTGCGCCGCAGCCTGGCAGCCGAACTGGGCAGGGCAGCGCCGCCGGAGACCATTGCTGCCGGCGAGGTAGCGCCCGGGGAGGGATTACCCCCGCGGTCCAATTCGGTGCAGCGGACCGCGCCGGCCTGACGAGGGCCAGTGCCCGCAGCGCTCTTCAGTGAGCCAGGCTAGGCCTCTGCGGGGAGGGAAGGGGCTGGAGGGGCCACAGGCAGCGTGAGTTTCGAGGATGAGAGCGTGACTCGGTCCCTATCCCCACTCCTCGCGTACCCAAAGCACTGCTGGCGCTTCTCCCTACGGTCCCTGCCCTTCCCCAGAGGTGGAATAAATTTATCAGACCACCGACAGTTGCTCACTGGGCTGGGGAGATTTGTTGCTCTTGGCGGGGAGATTTTAGCAGTGATGGTTGTGATAGTGAAGTCAGGGAAACTGTTGAGCAGATTTTGCTTGGTGAGCAGTTTTGTAGTGTCTGCCCAGTGTCTAACGAATGCATTTTAGATGTGCTATGAGAAGCCTTTCCACTGTACTGAGGACATGCTTCTATTGTAATTATGTTTTTAGCCCGGTGTTGCAGTGATTTGATTTGGTCTGTTGCAGTGATTGCTGACAAAAGTCTGAAAGGCAGGGAGCTATACTTCACATTATCCCTCTTTACAGAAAGTTGTCGGTGCTAGGCCAGCTGTTGCAGTGCATCAGACTAAGGAGGAAAATAGAAAAGAAAATGGAATTGTGAAGCAGCCTTGCAGTGATGTAAGTGATTATTTCATATTGCATGATAGTAGAAGAAAAAGTAATTGCTTGGCTAGGATCAGAAAAGGTACTGAAGCTGAGATGCTTTGCTGTATTTTGAAATGCCATATTTTGGGAAGAAGGCTTCCTGTAGCTTGCATATAGGAAAAAAACATCCAAGAGCGTCATCTTGCATGCAGTTAGTAAGGCTGCATTCTCAGTTCTCTGCTTTTTATTTAACAAAAGGGTTTGGGTAATTGGGAAATAAGGGTGGCGATACCACTGCTCCTAGAGAGATCAGTGGTTCATGAATGGTTAAACAGCATGTGTGGTGACTGAAAGAAGATGTTGGCAGCATGAAATGTAGTTTAATATGTCTTAGCAGTTGATTTAAATGGAAGGAAACTCCTGTGAACCATTGCTATTTGAATGGGGTACTTTGAATGGACTAGTAGAAGTGAGGGCTCTTTGGACTGGTCCAAGCTTCTCTAGGATGTAAGATAAATTCTGGGGCAGGAGCATAGGCTGCCTTCGGAGGCAAAACTCACAAAGTCACTTCGTCTCACATTGATGAATGCATTGAAAATGCAGTATAAAATAACACGTTGGGTGAAACTGCTCTGTGTATAATTAGGTGCTTTATTGCATATTGGCATAAAGTCTAGTACAGCTATGTCTAGTCTCAGAATCTCTAAGGATACATGAACACTGAACTCTTCCATTGTATTTCTCTCACAAATACAGTATAATTTATTTGTTACAGGTACAGTGTGAGCCAGGCTTCATAGAAGACAGACTGAAGCTTTACGAAGCACTGAAAAAAGAACATGATGCTTTGTTAGCTCACAGAGCAGCCAACCAGAGCAAACATATCACAATTACTCTGACAGATGGAAAGATGATTGAAGGGGAATCTTGGAAAACCACGCCATATCAGCTAGCTGTAGGAATTAGGTAACCCACAGATTCAAGGAGTTGTCTATAGTTACCTTGTTACACAAAATGCACATGTCACGGTTGGTGGATGGTGACTCTGTTAAGCTGGTTTATTTTGAAAGCATTGAATCATCAGCTTAATACAGAAGAAACATTGGGAAACTGAGTGATGCTTGAGGTGCAGTATGGAATTAATAATGCTTGCTTCCAGTTTGAAAAGCTTGAACAATGAGTGAGACTGCTAGGAAATAAGAGACTTCTGAAATTTTATGAGTTACCAGGTGACAGTAGAAACTTCCTAGAAGCTGTCTTTCCTCGAGATCCCCAGCTCTGAAAACCATTGAATGAAACTTCAAGTTCTTAAGAAGTTTCTTAAAAGCAGAAAAGCCTCTAAGTAAAGACATAGGGGGGGGGAATTAAAAATTAAAGGTCTTTAGGTGCTAGAAGATACAGGTGGGGTCTCACAGGGTTAAAAAAACGAAGCACTTTGACAAATCTGAACCTAAATATTTTGGTCTCCTGTGATCATTTGTGTTTTTTAGTCAAGCATTGGCTTCAAATGCAGTCATAGCCAAAGTGAATGGTGAACTGTGGGACCTGGATCGTCCACTGGAGGGAGACTGTACATTGGAGCTGCTTCTGTTTGATAATGAAGAAGCAAAAGCTGTGAGTAAACGCTCACTGGTTTCTGCTTGATTAAAGGAACTAAGAACACAAAACTGATCGCAGGGGGGGGATGTTTTAAAATCTTAAAAACAAGCAAAGAAATTCCCCAAACTATTCAAGTAACACATTTGTTATGATTTGATAAAGGTTAGATACCAAATACGTGTAATCTATAGGTGAATAAGAACTTAGTGTTATCTTCTTCCCGTGTCTTTTACATAAACAGGTTCTCAAATGAGATCATAAAGAATATCTTGATTTGTGTGCCAACTTGAAATAGTTTGGTGTAAGTTGTGTTTTGTGCTTTGACTCGGTGCATTTCAAGATCAGACACTGAAAGCCACAGTGAAACTGTCTTGCAGTTTTCTAAAAGCTGTCCAGAATCAGATTTGAGTCGTAACAAAACCTACACTTCCTTGCCTTGGCACTGTTTATTGGAAGCTTAAGTAGGCTAATTAAACTATGGATATAGTTAATGACACACACGAGGTTAGTTGGTTTTTGTGGGTTTTTTTGTATGACCTTCAATCTTAAGCTTATGCTTACCTTTATGCTCTAAAATTAGACTACTTTTTACAAAATATTCATGTGATGAAGCTTGTTTGAGGCACTTCAGGAGTCTGTAAAGGCCTTATCTTGTAGCAGAGGCTATGAAGTGGTCCAAATTAATAGAGACTTGGCATGTAGGACTGATATCTGATCCACTGTGTTGTTGACTCCTCTCTTAGGATATTTCAGATAATGTAGTTTACAGTCCTATTATAAGTGTGTGGACCATTATCACTTAATTTGCTGCATTGCTTTAGATGCAGTCACTATTGCAGAGACTAACTGACCAGAAACTTAGAAATTAATAAGGTATAGAAAATAATAAGACCAAGGAATTGTGCAGCTGTTCAATCAGTTTTCGGACTGAAAAACAGTGAGGCTTCATTGCTACATCTGCCATTGCATTAATCATTCAGCCTGCCTCAGAATGAGAGCAGAAGGTTGTTCTGTTTCTCCAGAAATTTAAACAATACTAATTCAGCTGTACTTCCCATCTACAGATATTCCTCTGTTCAGTTTCTTTCTTGTTAGTTACACAATGCCAATGACCCCATGACTTTATTTGCAGGTTTATTGGCATTCGAGTGCTCATATTCTTGGAGAGGCCATGGAAGGTTATTTTGGGGGCTGCTTGTGCTATGGACCACCAATTGAGAACGGATTTTATTATGACATGTATATGGAAGATAGGTAAAATTTCAGTGTCTAAGAACCTTAATAATTCTGCAGTGAAGTTCAGTACTAGAATTATTTCTGTTCAGTCCTGTGTCTGTATGTTAAAATGAACATCCTGTATGTAGTATGGCTTAAAACTGACAGATTATTCTCTTAATACATTGAATGTGTGTGCGCGTATTTAAATTGAAGAGATGTGTTCAGACACCTGCTCCACAGGACTTGTAGCTGTTGAAAGCTCTGTGAAAAAAGGTAGAGTATTGGGTAAAACATCCTGAAGTTCCTGGGAGATGTAGGAGACAGTTTCCTTGAATCATGGGATTTTGGTTTTAAAGTGCCATAGTCACTTGTAGCAATGACACTTATGCATGTAACTTGTATAGGTGTTTACTACTTCTCTAGTCCTTCTGCACATCTTTACAATTCTGTTTCTGCCTTATCTTTCTCTACTTAGGGAGAATACTGAATCTGCATCAGCTGATAAAGTAGCAGCTGGGAATGAGCCCTTTTTTTTTTTTTTACCCTTCTAAGTTATATATACTTTGAGCTACAGGTCTTGCAGACATGTAGACATGTTGAAGACTGTTCTAGGGGTAATTGCAGTGGGTTTGTTCAGAGTGATACCATTTGACTTTTGAAATTAGTGCCTGAAGGTACAGTCAGTTTTAAGAAACTGAATACTGTGATAGATGACAACAACGCATCTCATGTTTTTCAAATGAGACCACTAGAAGGTGATCCTTTAAAAAATGGGAATATAAAAACAATTAATTTGTATTTCTCTTGCTTGTGTGTTTAGAGGTGTATCTAGTACTGAATTTCCACTACTAGAGAACCGCTGTAAAAATATCATAAAAGAGAAGCAGGCTTTTGAAAGGCTGGAAGTCAAAAAGGAGATACTGCTAGACATGTTTAAGGTAAATCTTTGGAGTAGCTGTGATTCTGTTGCAATAGTCTTTTTAAAGGTAGCTTATATAAAGTACTACATGTGACTGACTCATCCAAATAGTTCCTGTCTAGAAAAGCAAAGAAAAATAATAGCATCCTTTTCCTGCTCTCTGAATCCCAGTCAAGTGTTCAGGATGTTTTCAGGCAATGAAAAAAAACCCAACTTTTTTTTTTATGCAAAAACACCTCAGGCCCAAAGAAATTGATGTGCAAGAGGCATACATTCATTCTGGTGCATTTACAGAGACAATTAAAAAAAGACTTAGTCATCTGTTGTATGCAGTGGCTACTACCAGTTTCACTGCACTGTGTTTTAATTGCCTTTCAAAGTGCTTGGCAGTGTTCAGGTGGTAATCTCTATGATTAACACACCCTCAGGTAAATTCAAGTATTTTTGCCTCCTCTTTTTTGTGTTGTAACTCTTCTGAAAGGATGTTGAACTTTTTCATGTGTATGTGTGGTTGTGTTGATTTTTATTCATTTTTTTTTAGTTGAGAGTGTCTTGTTCTGATGCATTTGCATTATTACCTAGTTTAAAATTGAATTTATATTAGATGTTTTATTGGTGTTTCTGAATTTTCATATTTCCCCACACAGTATAACAAGTTTAAGTGTCGTATCCTTAACGAGAAGGTGAACACACCAACTACCACAATATACAGGTAGAGAAAATTAAGTTAAAAGGTATTGGGAAGTATTTCTGTAGTTAGATACATTTAATTTAAATCAAGAGAATTAAAGGGGTTTTATCCTAAGTTCTGAATACTTGTGGGATGGGGCTTAAGTTTGCAATTAATGTTGCTGCTTATGTTTAAATCACATCTATTATTTCTCTGCTGGGACAGATCAGGTCTCAGTTTGTGAACAAATAGCGACTCCATTTTTCTTTCATTCTCTGGTTTCAGTGAAGAGGTTAAAATAAGCTGCTACTGGAGATAGTCAGTTGATGAATAATGGGTAAAGGTAGCTTCCAGCTCAAAGTGGAATGAGGAACCTGCTCATTTAATTTAATTGCTAGGGAAAAAGCTTAGCTGGAAAATGGGAAAAACGTTGTTGTTGTTTGATGTACATAATTCAGCGTTTCCTGGCCAACTTTAACAAAGTTTATCTATGGAACTAGATTGCTGAGTGCGTTGGAACACTCTTGATCAAATGTGCTCAGTATTTACTGCATGAATATTCAGCTTCAGGTGGAAGGCACAATTATGTTCAAGCTGTGCTGAGTTGGCTGAGTCTTGCACATGTATGTGTGTGAGAACATGGCAAGAATTAACTTCTGTGCTGTAAGTGACTGTATTTAAAGATGCTGGAGTGTTTTGGAATTGACACTTTTTTTTTCTTCCTGCTGTATAGATGTGGTCCACTGATTGATCTCTGTAGGGGCCCACATGTAAGACATACAGGAAAAATTAAGGCCCTTAAAATATTTAAGGTAAGATTAACTTAATTGCATTAACACTTAACTCTAGGTGACATGATTGTTTATGTATTTGTCTCTTCTAAAGTGATAATGCTAAGGTCCATTGTTTTCTTTGCTTACTCTGAAAAAAAAATAACTGCTTCCTAGTTGTCCTGCTTCTTGACCATCACAATAGTAAATCAATCAAAGTTTACAGTGTCTTTTTTTTAATCAGAGTATGAGTGCTGTAATAGGTTAGTGCACTCCTGCATAACCTGCCTGCTCCCCCAGTGCAGAAGTGAGGGATAAGTAATACACAAACCTCAGGGTTGAGACAGAGAGATCAGAGTTTAATACATCATAAGCTATCATAATCACAGTGCATAATAACCTTTCTACATGCAGGAAAGAAAAATGCAGTTAAATGCAGGAAAGGGAAAAAAACCGGCATTTTTAAAACAGAAAACCAAAACCAGCAGCCACCCGACTCCCATCTGTCTTGCTAGCATTCCTGCAGAAAGGAGACAGAACCCAGAAGCAGCAACCACAACAGGAAGCCTCTCATGTTAGAATCTGAACTTCAAGCCCCGTAATACTTTGTTTCAACCGGCACTATAATTGTGAAGCTGTTGTGACTGCAGCATGCTATGAGTAACAACAGCACATTCAACACAACCCATGACATGCATACTTAAGAGGACAGTGGAGAGCTCTGCAAAAACACTCAAGCTTGTAGTGATTAGATTGCTGTGCATGCTATAACTGGTTTCCCTGTCAGAGAAGTGCACTGCCTAAGTTAATGTGGTGTTGCTGTACTAGTATCTACAACCAGTGCTGCACCTTGTAGTCAAAATGTCCTAGTTTGAGTCTGTACTAGCTGTCACATCTGTATGTGCGCCGTGTTCAGGGAATTAACATCCAGGGTTACAAAACAGTATTTTGACCTTGTATGATGGTATGGTATCTTTTAGGTATGGGAGGTGAAATGGGCTTTGGCAGATCTGCAGGAGCTGCTGTTTAAAAATGGCATTGCTTACAGAAAAATGACTGATTATGATGTAGTTTAAGTTGCTTGCAGATACCAATCTTAGTAACCTTACATTCATCATAGTTGCTTTTGCTGGCTTCATAACTGAAGTATATAGAACTCTGGAGTGCTAGAGACTAAGGGTTAGATTGTCAGAACAGCTGGAATTTAACTGAGTGGGAGTGAGTTTTGTCTTTCCTGTTTTCCTGGTGCATTGTGAGTTTTGAATGTAAACAAGTGCTGCTCTTTTTAGAAGATAGAATGTGAAATACACATCAGCATATGAGTTGAAGTATCTAAGTAGAATAAAAGTACAACTTGGACAGACACTTTCATTTGTCTTCTGTGTTAGTATGCTGGCTGAAAGGTACTGCATATATCTTTGCATCATACGTATATGTGCATATATATATATATGATGCTGTATAACTCCACAGAATAATTCTTCTAAGTAAAAAACCCTGAAAGGTAACGTTTTAATGCATTAGCATTGTTCCTCTTTTCCCTGAGATGATATAATCCTATTCTAAAGTATGGGTTTTGTGCATCAGAATTCCTCTACATATTGGGAAGGAAAATCTGACATGGAAACCCTGCAGAGAATATATGGAATATCCTTTCCTGATAACAAAATGATGAAGGAATGGGAAATGTTCCAGGAAGAAGCCAGAAACCGGGACCATCGGAAAATTGGCAAGGTGCGCTGTTTCATGGGCTACTTCTCTTTTGTGCTTGTGGAATAGAATTCATTGTCTTGGTTTGGTTTGTGGTTTGGTATGGTGTTTTGCATTTTTGGCAGATCATTATAAACCATCACATTACTCCACTAGATTTAAATGAACAGATTTAATCTTTAAATCACAAGATGCTAGATTGATTCAGATGAGGATTGTGACCTAATATTGGTCATGATGACATGCAGTCTCCTAGTTGTCACCTTTGCTGTGTTGTCTTGAGAAGGTGGAGTTGTACAGCAGTTGAGTGAAGATAATCATTTTTTACATTTAAAGGCACAATGGGCAGTACAGGTGAGAGCAGGGAGATAATTAGTGGGACAATTCAGTTTAGCTAGTATCTATGTATCTACTACCTGTGATTGTGAAAAGGCCAAGATTTCCTCGAGATGTGTCAGAGGCATACTGCTGAGCTTCTGATTTTGAGGTAGAGTTCTGATAAAGAATAACTGATTTACAAGCTTCAGCCATCAGCCTCAAGATGTGGTAAGTATATGCTTAATTACTTTGGTTACAAAAATCAGATTGGTTAAGGCTTCAGGATTCCAAGGAAGTGCACATTTACACGGGCCACAAACTTCAAAGAGCAGGAACTACAGATAATTTAACTACTGCTGCTGACAATGTGTGGGCTTCTGGAAAGCCTCTTGTAATATTTAGTATTTGTGAACCGAGTCAACATGTGTGAAGTAGTCATGTGTTGCAGTTCCATCTGAAGTGTTGTTACAGCGTTCTGGTTTTAATTTACCTAGGAGCAAGAACTCTTCTTCTTTCATGATTTGAGTCCTGGAAGCTGCTTTTTCCTCCCGAGAGGTGCCTTTCTTTATAACACGCTTGTGGATTTTATACGAGTGAGTATATACTGAAGTAACTCCTAACAAGCACAGTATCAGTTGTTGATCCTAGGTGATGGCTATTCATAGCACTGAGCTACCACAGAAAGAGAAATGTCTCTGTATGTAAACATATAGTGGATTTTTCACTACTGTCATACAGATCTACCCTTCTTGAAAATAGAGAAGAGTAATTAAACTGACCTGTGCTTTTCCCAGTTGTGCAAAACCTACCTGTGCAGTAGTCTTAGTCTCCCAGTAAATCTCCATCATAAGAACACAGATGAGTCAAGACTTCTGCTTATTCAAAGATCTATCACCTTTTAAATGCGGAATTTGTTTTATAGGGGGAATATCACAGGCGTAATTTTACTGAGGTTGTATCTCCAAACATCTACAACAGTAAACTCTGGGAAGCTTCAGGACACTGGCAGCACTACAGTGAAAATATGTTCTCTTTTGAGATTGAGAAGGAAACTTTTGCCCTTAAACCGATGAATTGTCCAGGACATTGGTTTGTACTCTCAGCTTAAATCTTCGTGTTTTATCCTGCTACTTTTCCGAGGGTGGAGGGGAGGAGAGGGCTGATGGGAAATAAATTGAGTGTGAATACATGTTCTTATGTACGTATACAATAGCCTACTAAGCAACTAGTGTGTCCAGAAAGCTCCTCTGACAGTATCCCAAAGCCGACCAAATGCAGGTCTTGGAAGATCTTTTAGTTAGTCTGCACTAAGTGAACCAGGTTTGTGCATGCTAATGATAGTTTGTACCACTACTAAATACTAATTACATTGGATAGAGGTAGGCATCAGATGTGGTGTACCAAAAGAAGGTACAGATGAAGTAGTGTGGATTGCCACTCTCACAGTGTTTTTAATGAGTGTTCTTTAGCAGTATGTTCTGAGTGCTGCACTTTTCTTATTTGCCTGCCTCTTAGCGCACAGACAACCTGAAAGAGAAAACACTGAAAACTGTGATGACTCTCCTGATTACGTTTTAGTTTTCGTATTGTCTTAAATCTTAGAAGAATAAAAGGAAGGTTCATTTACGTTCCTTCTAGCTTGATGTTTGCCCATCGTCCACGATCCTGGAGGGAGATGCCTCTTAGACTTGCAGATTTTGGAGTTCTTCACCGAAACGAACTCTCTGGGACTTTAAGTGGCTTGACTCGAGTAAGGCGCTTCCAGCAAGATGATGCTCACATCTTTTGCACGATTGAACAGGTGAAAAAAACACTAACCAACCAAATGAAGAAACAAAACCCCAAACACAACAACCCTCCACTCAGCAAAGAAAAAAAATTACTCCTCCCCAGTGGTACCAACATGAAACAAGAAAAAAAATTCCCAAAGTATTTCCAGTTTCTTAACCTTTTGGAATATTGCTGAAGTCAATAGCCTGTTGAACGTAGCTTTGCAGAGAGCAGTGCCATAATTTGTGGTACATTATTCTATTTTGAAATAAATACATCAAAGTATGAAAATAATGTTATTTGAGGGAAGCTGTTCAGTAATAACTGCATAATAAGGTTCTACATGTAGAATTTCTACCCTCAGAAAAATACATCGTGCAGCTAAATCCACAGAGGTAAAATCTTTTGCATCTTCCATCTCCCCCTGCGAAGAGAAGTCGTTGGTCATACTGTTTTCCTTGTTCATGCTGAATAAATGCCAGATTTTAGTGGAGCTCTATGCATAAATTGAGAGAGCGTTATCAAGTCTGACTCAAGCCTGGGCTTCTGGAGCCAAACTGCAGTAACAGGAATGTTACTTTTCTTGCTGTGCCACCTCAGTTTTCTTTTCACCCATCACCTGGATTTTGGTTTGTAGGATGTAATTTCCATGTGACTATTATTTTGTTATTTATCGAATGGGCTCTCATATTCTAGGTATGAAGAATTTGGTAAATCCCATTATATTTTCATATAAGCAAATCATAACTAATATATTTTGATCACATTTAAGATTGAAGAAGAAATTAAGGGCTGTCTGGATTTCTTGAAGTCAGTGTATGCTGTTTTTGGCTTTACCTTTCAACTTCATCTTTCTACAAGACCAGAAAATTATCTAGGAGAATTGGATATCTGGGATCATGCAGAGAAGGTAATTGCATTTAACAGTGAACAAGGAAACCCTTAATGTGTATATTTGCATTCTTTCATGTTTAACAGCGTAATTGGTGAAATAGCTTAAATCAGTTGCTAAATATTCTCCTTAGTGGAAATGCTTGTTGAAAACCATCATGTTAAATGTGAAGTTTCTGTATCAAATTAGTGTTTTCTGATTCTTGCTTAGCCCTTATGTTGAACTGATTTGATTTTTATTAATCTGTTTTTCAATTAATCACAACATTTGTAGAAGGAGCTACTCCTACTTTAAGATTTACAGTAAATGACTAAATGCTTGAACAATAGGAGTAAAGCTGCCTGTTGACTCTTTTTTACATTTCAAAGGCAAATACTTTGACTTACAGCAATGAAAGGCCCTGCTATACCTCTTTACATTATTTTCTCTTTTTTTTTTTTGCCATCAGCAACTTCAGAACAGCTTGAATAACTTTGGAGAGCAATGGAATTTGAATCCAGGAGATGGGGCATTTTATGGCCCTAAGGTTAGTAAATGAGCATTTCAATACAGGATTGGGTGGACAAGAATACAAACACAATGCAGACAAACTATATTCAGTAAATACTATTTTGTTTCACAGATTGATATTAAAATCAAAGATGCTATTGGCAGGTACCATCAATGTGCTACAATCCAACTTGACTTCCAGCTACCCATTCGGTTTAATCTTACTTATGTTGGGTGAGTGGTTAAGCTAAATACCTTCCTCTGTTAAATGAGTTATTTTTTTTATTTTTCGTTTCAAGAAGTCACTTTCATTATATGTAGTTCCCATTGAATTGAGATGTATTCATGTCCTGTTGCTCATTTAAACAATTAGCCTGGTTAGCAGAGGAACTTCCCTGGTGAGCAGATAACTGAGTCACGAATGTGAAGATATTTCCTCGGTGTAATGATAACTCACTGTAATTGTAAATGCTACTGGTTGCAGAAATACTTCATTAAATGTCTCACCTGCCAATTTTGAAGACAACCAATTGTACATAATGCCAAAGAAAACTCAGTTGATTCAATTTTCACTTTCAGCCTAGTCTCCTTTGAAGACATTGCATGCAAATTCAAACGTATCTTAAGGAGCTGGTGTGTCTGTAATAAGGTCTGCTTTCTTTTTATCGGGTAAAGTTAGTCAAATTTGAACATAAACCAGATGCAAAGATGTTTCAGTAAAAATATCACTTTGCCTTCTAGCTAGAAAGGGAAGTGTTTAATTCACTCAGTGTGAATCTTAGTACTGTGTTTACTTGAACATGCATTTTTTTGGGGTTTTCTTGCTAGGTTTGGTTTTGGATATTACAGAGTTGGATGGGGAAGATAGATCACTCAGTATTCCTTTAAAACCCAGTGTATCATTAAATAAAATGGTAGATTTTTGCCTGAGTATAAATAACTGCATTTTGTCTTTCCATGGAAAGCAGAATCAAAAATGTTAGAGGGATTATGCGTGTGTGAGCTAATGGAATTTTTCTTTTCTTTTTAAACTCTATTCTTTTTCAGTAAGGATGGCGATGATAAGAAAAGGCCAGTGATTATTCACAGAGCTATTTTGGGATCTGTGGAGAGAATGATAGCCATTTTAGCAGAAAATTATGGAGGAAAATGGTATGTGGCATAAATGGAGTTCTAAGAAATGTTAAACAGTGTATAACATACAGATCTTCCCTACTCTCTCTGTATTATAATGTCCCTAGAATTTTTATAGAATTAGTGGGTAAGATTACAAGAAAAGAAGTCTGATTTTGTGGTGGAAGTTGTGCAATACCCTTTTATTAATAGCTCATTATTAGAAATGAGATTGCAGTAAAACTTATGCAATAGAGCAGAAATAATTATTGCAGTTTTTCTTGTTCATTTTCTTAAAAGTCATGAGTTTGTACTGGGAAGATGTTAGACGTGTAAAACAATTGTTTATACAGACCTGAATTAGTTCTAATATGTGAAATGTCTTAACTTGTAAGATGTATTGTTTCATCTTGAATAAGCTCTGAAGACACTTCTTCAGTAATCCAGTCAAAGTATTAAGGATTAATTCTTTCAGCCACTTATCTCTGTGTGTTTACCTTTCAATATAAAGTTATAAGTAAAAAGAGGGAAATATGTGCAAAAAAAATCTACTTAGAGTTGTCAGGTGAGCAAGAAAGTGAAGAGGAGATCAAAGTTCTGCATATGTTGTTTTACTGGAATCAATTAATTTGCTATTAAATAGCAAATGGTGACTTAACAAGAAGATAACACATTAATGAACGTCCTTAGCTAAAATGAGTATTTTTATAAGGACTTTATCATTGGGGAGAATGTGACTACGGACATGAATGCAAATATAAGATGCACATCCATGTCATATTTTTCTTGTCTTGCGTGCCAGGCCATTCTGGTTGTCTCCACGGCAGGTCATGGTTGTGCCTGTGGGACCTACTTCTGAAGAGTATGCCCAGCAGGTGAGAGCAGGGCCTTCCTTTTTATGGTAGCAAGCAATTGTAATAGGTATTCAGGCACTTGGCCTAGAACCAAGAATGAATGCTTTAATAACTTTGAAGACATACTTAGGGAGAGATACAAATTTTATACTATATAGAAAATTTTACAAGCCTGAGAAAGAGATGTGTAACTGTTTTGGGCTCTGTTACTATGTACATACTTCAGTAGTTATTACAGGGAAGAAAAACATTCTGCATGAAAAAAAGTACATGCTAACTAATGATTAATCTGTTTAATTCTGAGGCAGAGACAGTTCCTTTTGACTGCATTACATTTGACCATTGTTGTTGTTAATCCTCTTCTGTGCTTTTCCTTTAATGCAAGCATAAGTAGTTTTGTTCCTTCTCTTTCTCCTTTCTCAAACTGAGGAAACACTTGATATTCAGCAGTGTAGCTGTCTGAGGAAAGCAGCAAATAATTTGATATGTTACCTTGTATTGTCTTCCATATGGAATTCTGCTAAGCCCTTAAGTACACATGCAGTTTCCTTCAAATGACTTCCTTACAGCAGTTTACAAGAGAAAAAGCTGTGCAGACGCATGAATTTTTGGGAAAGATCAGGGTTTACATATTTGTGGTGTAGAATATATGCTGTAATATTAAGTGTTTGTGATTTTTTTTCCTGCTTTTTTTCTTTTTAGGTTTGCAGTGAATTTTTTGAAGCAGGATTTATGTCAGATGTGGATCTAGATCAAAGCTGCACATTAAACAAGAAAATCAGAAATGCACAGCTGGCCCAATATAACTTTATCTTAGGTAACTGCATTTCTTAATATCATTTAAGTTTTAATGCTGGCCATAGAGTGTGTCTAGACTCTCATTTTATAATGTAGGTAGTCAGTGTAATGTTGTTTGTGATGTGTGTCTTGCAGTGGTCGGAGAAAAAGAGAAAGCGAACAACGCTGTCAACGTGCGAACAAGAGACAACAAAGTCCATGGAGAGATTTCAGTATCTTCTGCCATTGAGAAGCTCAAGAAATTGAAGAGTTCATATATTCTAAATGCAGAAGAAGAATTCTGATGTTGCTATTTGGAAATACACAAAATAAACAAATGTAGCATGGTGTTCCATGCTTAAGAGGACAGCTGCAACTGCCAACTCCTTTGACAACTGCATGGGAATCCAGTCTCTGCAAGTATCAGAGAGCTTACCTAAGAAGTCCAGTATCTCAGCTAAAGTCTCGTGGTTTTGTTGAGGAATTAAGTCAGGGCTCCACAAAGCTAAGAGACAGAGGCTGGGAAGCATATTGGCTACTGCTGCAATTTCTGAGCAACCTCTGTCGTGCAGCAGTTCCATAACTGACATGATGTAGAATCCAAAGCTTGGCAGTTGGTAGATGCACCAGGAACACTTTGGTTTAGGCTTTTTTCCTAACTCCAGATGATTTTTTTTTTTTCTCATAGAGGGGAGCAGGGAAGAGGAATAGCTTGAGCCTTTCTGAATTCCTGTTCATAGGCTACAAATACGTTGATTTCTTTGTTGGAAATCAGGACACTAATTATAATTGGTGTTGTAACTGGTTACTGTAAAGGTCATTGCCAAGAATGAAGTTCAGTTATTTGCCATATTTAAGTGTGCGAAGTAAGTGTTTTATTTTTTCCTATGCTGGTTGATTTCACTTCTAAAACAGGCAAACCTTTGAAAAAGCTTTGTGCAATTTATTGTTGTATTTGCTTGGACCACTGAGAAGGCTGAAAAGATGTGGAAGACCACTTTCTAAAATACAGCACACCAAAATTCAAACTTGCCATATTTATCTGACTTGTTTATGCTTACAAATTATATATATTCTCATAAATTATTTAAAAGTTGGTGTTGCAGGCAATAGAAATTTTTTTTGAGAGATTAATTTTTACCACTTTTTCTTTCCTTGTTGTATGTTGGGGGTTTTTTTAGTTGCAAAGCATAGATAGCTTAGATAATTGTGTGATGTATTTCACATGTACATGTTAATCATAGATGAATCTACAACTACTGTGTATATATATGTAGTTGTTAATATAAATATCACTCAGAATGGTAGAAAATACTGTGTCTATCATAAGTGCAAATATAAAGCTAGCATGCAGACTTGTGCTTGATAGGCCTGTGTCTGGTTTTGTAGTAGTTTGGGTTTGTGAATTTGGTTGTTCAGTTAGAAAAAAAAAAAAAAAACAGCAACAAAGAAATGAAGGAGCAAGGCCTGGGAAAACTTTACTGCTTCACGTTACAAGTTAGCATGGGGTAAAGAGGTTGATTGTTTTGTGAAGTATTTATGGATTCCAGCCTGTATACAGGGATCACGCAGTGAGACTACAGGGTGAAACTTGCGTGCTTTACAGTGAGTTTCTACGTTTGCAAACAGGTGTGGGTTTGTTTTTTTTTAGCGTACGTGTCTCTGTGCTCATGCAGCGATAAGAGGTCATTGAAGGGTATCAATTAATAAAAATACTATACAACAAAATGTACAAGGAGAAATACGTAGAGAGGAAGACAGACACGCCCAGGCCAGAGGGAGGAAAGCAACCCGGGTAGCCTGAGGTGGTAAACCGGGCCGCGATGGGTGACATTTCAGCTGCGTTCCCTTTCCTGGCGGAACAACTGAGCTGTGGAAACGCAAGCTAGAGTCAGAGCCTCCTCGGCTTTCCATGGGAGCCTCCGAGACGTGAAGCCTTCCCCACCTGCTGCCGCGGGCTCGTTCCCCACCCGCGCCTGGCGGAGGCTCGTCCGGCGGCCCCGCCCCTCGCCGGGAGCGGCGCAGTCGGCGGGAGGCAAGATGGCGGCGCTGGCGGGGTTGTGCGCCCTGCCGAGACTCTGCGGCGTTGCGCTCTTCTTGTCCCAGCTCTACGTTCTCTCCGGACGCGGTAAGGGCTGCAACTTTGCCCGAGCTCCCCATGATGGTGCAGATGGGGAGGGCGAAGCGGGGGGAGGCAAGGGCCGGAGCTTTCTCTTGTCTGCGACCTCGCCGTCGGGCCCAGTGCTCCAAAGCCCTGCCTCAGCAGGAGACGTCCGGTGACACCTTAGTGCTGGGCCTGCAGATGTAGGTCATTATTTTGAGCGACTTCCGCACATCCCTGAGGCGGAGGCTTTAACGGTCCTCCGGCGGGGGCGGCTTTTGGGCGGAGCTGGGAAGGGCGACTCGACGTCGGTTTGTGGGACATGTGGAGCCACTTAGCGACTGGGCGGAGAGATCCAGGTGTTTCGGCATGGCTGCTTCCACTTGGGAAGCAGTGGGAAAGAAGGACCTGTGCCGGGCTGGTCCTTCGTATGGAGATGCTTGGTGTTAGAACAAAAGGCGGGCTAGGAGCCGGCGAGGACTAGGCCCCCGCTCCCCGGCTCCTGTCTTGTTTAGTGCCTTTAGCGGGTGCTCCTGGTCGTGAGTGGTGTGTGATGTGAAATTCTGTGGGCGAGGTAGCGGGGCTCTCCAGCACCCTCCGGACACAGCCACTCGGCCGTTGCGTGTGCTGCCCTACGGGCTCAGGCACAGATTGACAGGCCTCTGAGGGGCGCCGAGCGCAGCGCACGCACAGACGCTGGCGTGGTTGTCAGCCAGTTCTAGTCCAGCGTTCTATCAAAGAAGTAGCTGCATTGCTTGATTACATGGTTTTGTTCGGTAGCAAATATTGTGTAAAAACCGTTTTCTGAGCAGTGCTTAATTCTCACTAATCAAAAAATAAATTGCAGTAAGCGTGGTTACCTTATGTAAAAGAAATGATGCTATTCTAATGCACTTTTTGATGTTTAAATATTTATAGAACAGGAAAAAAGATTTTTAAAAATTCTTACTAGATTTTCCACTTGTAGTTTCATATCGGTGGGTTGAAATCAGACTTTTTTCTGAAAATTAATTTTACTCTAGAAATAGCACTTTCTTCATTTTTATTTTCTTGTAGCAGGATCTTTGATGACCACAAAGCATTCACAGCCACTGTCTACGTTTGCAAAAAGTCTAACTTCAGCAAGTACAAATACTCCTTATTTTAAAGCAGCAGGTACAACATTGCATTTTTTCAATTTTATTTTTATTTTATGGGCCTTTTTCCTTGCTGTCGTGAGTTCAACAGTAAGGTTCTTGAATTATGTCGTAGGAACCTGTACAAGCTTTCACAGTGCTGAAACACACTATAATATAACACAATGTGAATTGTTCTCAGTGGCCTTAACAATGGAAAATTGGTCTGTATAAGACTTTATAACTAGAAAACAACCAGTTTGACTGCCATCCTGGTTCATGTGTTTTAGATCCTCTCAAGATAGTGGGAAGTTCTCAACAGACTTAATCATTCTGCAAGAACTTGTTGCCATTCCCTGTTGAACATAAATACAGGGTTTTTTAGCTCACAAAGGTGCATCAGGGCTGACGGAAACACTGTGCTTGATAGTTTATTTTAGTTCTTGCTAGGTTATTTTATTCTGAACACATGTGAACAGCAAATGGCTTAGCTAGCTGTATACTTAGACCTGAACTATATTACATGTATCAGCCTACTTCTATACCTAGGCTGATTACTTCCACTGAGAAAGACTGGCTAAGGCAGCACTAATCCAGTCTGAGCTCTTGTTCTGCTGTTGTATTGAATTGTGTTGCTGTGCTGATTTCTGCAAGGTCCTTGTAGGGTACCTGCAGTGTTGTGCTGCTCACTTGGCTAGCACACTGCTTCCCACAACAAAAACTTGTAATGCTCTTCATGTAGTGTCAGCATGTGCTTGTGTGTGCATGTATATGTATAAAACAGTTATACACTTAAATTATACAGCTTTATTTATTTGCTTTCTTTATTCATGTATTTCACCTTTCAGAAAGCACAGAGATTCCATCTTACGTGACTAAATGTCCTAGCAATGGGCTTTGCAGTAGATTGCCACCTGATTGTATGACATGTAACACAAACTATTCGTGTATATATGGGAAGCCAGCCACTTTTGATTGCAAAGTCAAGCCACACGTTCATTGTATTGTAAGTAATTTGTACCTTTAAACCCCAGATTTAAGTTGTTCATTAAACTGTGGGATCTTGTACAAAGTACATACAAAAGTATTTCCAAGTACTTACATAGGCAGTTTTGCAGACCTGTGATAGATTTAATGTGATTTAACTGTTGGCTGTTACTGAAGAGGCAGATCTGCCCTCCTGTTTTGCCTTTCTTGTGTTGGAATTTTTTGCAATGCGATTGGATTAAACCAATTATTTGACTATTCAAAACTGAACTATCTTGCAAGTGGAGAGACTGAATGTCTGTCAGAGGTACAAACTGATCTTGCAGGTGAGACAGAAAGAGGTCTCCTTTTCACAGTAGCCTTGTAGTCCTGGAGTGCTTCTATAAGCTCTTTGTCAGTTTTCTGATGCTGTTTCTATTTTACTTTACTACACAGAAGTAGCAAAGAGGGTAACTTATTTTGGCTAAAATGTTCGTCTGTGGAATGTAATTTGGTACTGCATGCTGTGATTTTGTTGTAACTGATAAAGAAGTCATAATGCTGTTTTTTTACAGGATGAGAATAACCATGAGCAGGAGAACTTTACAATTAACATGACCTGCCAGTTTTGCTGGCAGCTTCCAACAACTGATTATGTATGTACCAATTCTACCAGTTGCATGACAGTTTCTTGTCCACGACAACGATACAATGCCACTTGTACAGTACGGGATCACATTCATTGTCTAGGTAAGGTGGGCTAAAGCAGACCCTGTAAAGAAACTGTTTTCTAAAGAATTGTGTAATGTTTTTTGTGGTGGTTAAATAAAATGATTATGTCAGTTGCAGTAGCAACTGGCACCTTGATCAACCTAATGAATTTTTTGTTAGTTACATTTTCAATTTAAGCATTATAGTGACATGTAAAGGCTGGCTTTAATACTGTTTGTGTACCTTCACATGAAACAAAATAATTGTGGTTTATTCTATCAAATTCAGTGAGTTGAACTAGTGAGGACATCAATACTAGAATCAAATATCAAATGTCTTAGTAGGACAGCTATAAAATTGGTGCTGGTTTCACCTAATGAGTTTAGTATTTCCCTCTGTTTGTTTAGTGACCTTGCATGTTCTCTGATGTGGGACAAAGGCTGGAACAGAGGGCTGTAGAGTATATATAAGCTTTTATGTTATCAGTGCTTGTTTCAGGGTCAAACCTTTCAGACTCTTCTTTGAGAAATACAGTATCTTTTTGCTTGTTATTTTTGCGCTTATTATGAAGTCTTTGTTTTTTACACTAAGGTTTGAATGCTTTCTGACTTTTAGGTAATCGTGTCTTTCCTAAGATGCTCTATTGCAACTGGACTGGAGGTTATAAGTGGTCTACCGCCTTGGCACTAAGGTACACGAGAACTATTAGATAATGGCAAACTAAAATAACTATTTGAAATAGAGAAAGTGTTTATAAGATCTTCACTCTGTGTGTTTTTCTGATTGGTATTTTTTAATGGTGTACTAAAAAAACTGTATTCTTTATAATCTATCTTAAATTTTGAATGTGTGAGGTGCCTGAAAATTTCATATGCAGTGATGCTAGCTGCCATCAGTAGAGCTGGAGAGAAAACATTTACACTGCTTCTGCATCAAATACGTGTTCTTCAGAGTAAATACCAGTGAGTCTCAGGCTTCACGAAGTGACCCATTTTCTAAGCAGAGAGAACATGTTGGCTTTTGTTTTGTATAGTGTCAAGTGATAAACAAATGCTCCAAAAAAATCTGCAAAATTTGTGTGTTGTTTTTTTTCTCTCCATTTTTTAATGGAGAAAAATGGGCTGAAAATTGGCTGTATTACTTTTTGATATCCAAAATTAATTAAGCTATTTAGGAATTTGATAGTTCTCACTGACCTGGCTGTAGTTGGTATGTATTTATTACAGCTTCCTTCCCCACTGTAATGGCTAGAAATGCCTTAAGATTAAGTTTATTGTAGAAGAAACTAATGTAGCGATTTTGAAAGGAACTATCTAGGTTATTTCAGGAATATTGAGGTGTTAAAGCACTGCCACAGTGATTAAAAGTAATTGAAGTTCTTTTTGTGGTAAGACCTTTTCAGTGAATTTTAATTCTTCGGGAGTGGTTAATATGATAATTAAGGTAATAAGACTCTGTTCCTGGAGCCAAAGGTACAATAAGATGGATAAGAAAAGGGTTCTCAAACACACTTTCCTTTATAGGAAGAGTTGCGCTCTCTGCCACTATCTGGAGAGACTTCTTGTTGCCTGACTACTGTACCTGGTTGATTTTAGCATTTGAATCTCTTTCTGTAACTTGTTTGTTGTTTGTTTGGTTTTTTTTTAGCTTCTACTAGCTTAGAGAAGTTAAGAGACATACATTTGAGAGTTTGGGGGTTATTGCTTATTATGAATTAAAAAGTGTCAAGTCTTTGGATAGTTTTAATTCACTAAGAAACAATCCAGTCCATTCTGTACAAAAACTATAGAGTTTCTTGAATGATGTAGAGTGAAACTATCTTTGACTGGTAAGGATGTTAGAAACATGTGTGGGTACCCAAACTGAGTTCCTTTAAAAATGCTTCTAATAATGAGTCACATTTTTGTTCCTATAGCATCACCCTTGGTGGATTTGGTGCTGATCGTTTCTATTTGGGCCAGTGGCGGGAAGGTCTGGGAAAACTCTTCAGCTTTGGTGGACTTGGAATATGGACACTGATTGACGTGCTACTAATAGGTGTTGGCTATGTGGGACCTGCAGATGGTTCTCTCTATATTTAAATGTGAATGCACCATGTTTTGGGGAAGAACGATTGCTCAAAAAGAGTTCTAAATGAAAGAGAGATCTGAGCTTCTAAGGTGGAATGAAGAATGTTTGTTCTGTGTACATACATTTTAATGTACAGTATCTGTACTTAGTATACCTTTAACTAAGGGAAAATAAAAGTGTGGATCACTGAGTAGGTTGAAATTGATTTCCTTCCTTCTATGGACATGCTGTTTTTCTATGAAAAAGGCTGGACAGCTAGTCAAATTCTGCCCTGTGCTTCAACTTGGGTGATCTGTCGAGTACCAAAAGAGATAAAAGCTAACTTGAATATTTGAGATGTGAGATGTTTACTTCATGTTTGTATGTTGAATTTAACTTAAAGCCTAACTTTCATAAATATGTCACTAATTATTTATTTTTTTCATATTTGTGGGAGGGTAATTTATTTGTTGAAATTCCTCTAGCAGTATGTAGATCCCTATGATAGGTTTATGGTGTTAATTGCATTCATCTGTGTTTGGGACATGACAAGAGCTAACATTTGCTTAGTTACTTGTTGACATCAAATTGTTAAGATTTTAGGATTGTAGTAGCACAAAAAGGTAAATATGAAACAATTGAAATAGATTTTAGGAGTGTTTCAGCATATCTTTATTTTGGTCGGGTTTGACCTGCATATTGGTGAAAAGTGCAATTTTATTCCTGTGCTAGCAAACTTGCCAAGTTAATGGGAAGAAAAAAAGGTTGGTGAGATACTGGATGCATGCGTGCCCTTAGGACATGGTATCAAGGCGCTGAGCAGCCTGCAGTGCCATGACAGAACAGCTTAAGACCCGGGAGCTGCCTGCCGGCCTCGCACCAGCCGCCTCTTGCCTGTCCTTCTACCCTACCTTGGACCTGGACTGTCGCTTCGGCACTAGATCTGAAAATCATACCACTTGAATAAACTTGAACTTGAAGCTGTTACGTAATTAAATACGAATAATGATTTTATGGCCTCGCATCGCGCCTTCCGCGCCTGCCTTTCGCTGTACGGGTGGTTAGCGGCGGGAAGGAGGGAGGAAGGGAGCGGGAAAAACGGGGATGAGGGTTAGGACCCTGGCACCCACCCGATGCCGAACGTGTACGCCCGCTGTTTGCCCACTGTCCGCTTTTGTGCGGGGAGGACGCAAACGTGGGGCCGGGCCACACCGGAGGGCGGGACCGCCGCTCTCATGAGAGTCGCGGTCCCGCCTTCTGCCGGTACAGTCGCTGTCATGGCGGGGGAGCGGGAGTTGTGCTTCTACCGGCAGCTACCCAAAGTGGTGAGATACGGCGGGCGGCCTAGCCCCCGCCCGTTCCTTCGTCGGCGGTCGCGGGCCAGACGCGAGCCCTGTCTGCGGCGGGCGGGTGCGGGCCCTCGCGGTGCCAGCGGGCTCGCACGGGGCGGAGGAGTGAGGGGCCGGCAGCGGGCGGGCGCGGACAGACAGTTGCTGTTCCTCGGTTTTTGTCGAACGTTCGCTTTTCTCACGGGCCTTCAGCCCGCTTGAGAACGCGGCGGAGGTTTTGCTTGTCCAGCTTCTCGGCAGGTCTTAGTGCCTAATCTTCTTTCTTCCAGTTAAATCAGTGAGCGTCACCTTAATTTCTTGCTCTGTTTTTCTCCGCGGCCCCTCCAAGAATGCTGTCTCAGATAACGCTTCTCGTCCGTGTCCGGAGGGAGGGGTGTGCCTCACTTCGGCTCGTCTGGGGTGCTGGTGGCTCCGTGTTGCCGCCTTCTTATCAGTGTGGCCCTTCGGGGCTCGCACGTCAGAAACAGCGCGTCCCAGTCCTAGAGCTTGCGCTGTAGAGGCACAGGTACCCGGTCCAAGGCAAATCACATTGCAGCAGCTTCTTATGCTTCTTTTCAGTAAGATGTTTTTCAAGGTTTGTGTTTAATGTCTGGCTGAATTCATTGAGGTATTTTACTTGTAAGACTGAGAAATATGATAGAATATATATCTGGTTTGATTTCCAGCAGTTGTAAGCTCCTAGTGTGTAGTTGGAGCGGTGCACCTTCAGAGTTTAAGATCATTGACTCCCTTTTCTTTGCTTAATAACTTCAAATGGAATTCTGAAGCATAACACCTCACAAAATTGAAACAAACCTTTGTGGAGTTAAAATTTTAACCTGTCGAAGTCTTGAAGGCATACTTCTCTGGTTTTAATTTTTCCAGTGAAAAGCATATGTTCCTGAGGGGATGAGTGGACAGCTAAAACGGAGATGCTGTTTAGATAGGTTTTGAATGAGTTGAAATGGTATTAGGGTTCCTTATGTCAGGAATCAAGAGATCCTAAGATGGAGCAAAAGTGAAGTGAGGAGTGGAACTGAAGATCATGAATTTGGAGCCAAAAGTGAGATTTGTCAAGAGGAAGTCAGTTGGACAAAGGAGACCAATTACACCAGTTGTGGCAAATGGGCACAGGTACCATCTTGCTGGATTTCTGGTATGAGTTAAAGCTTCAAAATACAAAAAAAAAAAAAAAAAAAAAAAAAAAGAAGAATATGCAGATGATCCTGGATTTGAAAAAAGTACACATTTAACTTGCAGTGGATGAGGAAGGAGTTCGTGAATCTTTAGTATACTTCTACTAAGACAGCTGTTCTCCTCACCCCAAATTACACCACTCTTAACAGTAAGTTGGAGAGGTCTTCCCTGAGCCAGCTGTGCTCCCACTGAGATAACTGCCAGCAACCCACCAAGCAGGAAAACGAGTAGGACAGTCTCAGGAGAAATGGAGTATGCCAAAGCATGAGGAAGTAACTATTAGCAAAAATGCAGAGATAATGTATTTTATCTTCAATCTCAGAGTGAAACAACAGTGTAGGATAAAAGAACAGTAATACAAATAAGATGTAGAATTCATTCTTTTCACTCAGCACAAATCTATAGGATTTTTTTTTTCCAGGAACTTCATGCTCATTTGAATGGCTCTATTAGTACTGCCACAATGAAGAAACTTACAGCCCAGAAGCCATACCTTCAGATCCAAAATGGAATGACTGTGATTGACAAAGGAAAGAAGAGAACCTTAGAGGAGTGAGTATATACATGTATGTGTGTGATGGGCATATCCTGAGTGCCTTTAAGTGTAAAATAGAGAAACATATGGCCTTCAGTACTGACTGCAGAAAATATATAGTTGAGTTTCACTTGCAGTGCAGTCTGTTAGATATTTTTGCTATTATTATCTATAGAATATCTTATGAGATGTTTGCAAACTAAATGGAAATCTCATGTTGATTAATTCCTTTTTGATTGTAGCATACAATACATCAGAATAAAATAGATAATATAGTTTTATTTTTTGGAAACTTCACGTTGCCCTTTGTGCTTAAGAAAGCTTTGTGGTAATAGTAACTTTTGTACAAATGCATTGTTAGTATCTAAAGTCAGAAATTGCTGTTCAGATGGGCTGCTTAGTTGAGCACAGTGAGCACATGATTTCAAAGTGCAGGAGGTTGATTACTGAACACTCATTTTACTACTCAACATTTGTCCAATTTTTTAACTCTTTATTTTAGGTGTTTTCAGATGTTTCAGATTATCTATCAGATTACCACTAGGACTGAAGATATTTTACTGGTAAGCTAACTAAAAGTTCACTTAAAGCAAGCAAGCAATACACACAGGCAACAGTAGTTGGGTTAGAATCATAGAATCATAGAATCATA